>CM019182.2:5107978-5184724 GCA_009739505.2 Apolygus lucorum
ACCCTTAGAAGTGACCTACATCAACCAAAATCTTCAGGGCACAACTAGACCCCAAATGGAGCCTGCATACCAAATTTCATCAAAATCGGTCAATACTAAGTGGCAAAAGTGCCGCGTACGGCGGACGGACGGCCAAATTTTTATTCGATTTTTGGATTCTACGTACCTTGAAACGTAAACCATCAAATTTTGAGGGGGTGTTAAAATTTTTTTTCTTGGTCGATTCCAAAGGTTCATTATTGAAAATAATAAACCAAAAAAGAAGAAAATAAAATTACCAATTATCATTTGTACGTACTTCCAATCACCTGTTACATGACAAATTCTGTTCCTCGAGGAACAAGTAGTACTCGAAAGCAAGTAGTACGATGAACACATGAATAGGGGTTTTGATTCTACCATGATCCCGAATCATTCATTCCATTCAAAGTCTACAATTTCAGTGAACTAGCCGATCCCACTCTGATTGGTTGTTTTTCCAGACTTAGAGAAAGGACAGGATGGGGTAACTTTTTTTTTTTTTTAAATAATCTCCCCTCAAAGACTAATGGTCTCTCTGACGGAGGGGGCACGCCATAAAACAAAATAAATTAATAAATCAAATATAATCAAGCTTTGGTCTTCTTACTCCATACTGCTAGCTAATGCTGCTTCCACGTTAAGAACGCTGCAAATTATTACACAATGGTTTATTATTGGTTTATTATTTCTAATAATAAGCCTATGTGATCGTATCGCAAAAAATTTTTATAACCCCCCCTCAAACTTTGTCACTTTACGTTTCAAGGTGCGTAGAATCCAAATTTGCAATGTCCGTCCGCCGTCCCCCGTCCGCCGTCCCCCGTCCGCCGTCCGCCGTCCCCCGTCCGCCGTCCGCGGCACTTTTCTTAGCAACACTGGACCGATTTGGTTCAAATTTGGTATATGGGCTCCATTTGGGGTCTAGTTGTGCCCCGAAGCTTTTGGTTGATGTAGGTCACTTCTAAGGGGTGAAAATTAAGGGTTGAAATTTTCAAGAGTGCCCTAGCTCGAAAACTCTAAATAAAGGTATCGTTTTTTCACCAATTTTAAATAGTATTGAATTTTTAAAAATTTTTGAGACCACCCGGAGCTCTGTAGGACAAACCGTTCGGTCCCTACGAGTACTTGAAGGTTTTCCTCCGATAAAACAGAATCATGAGTGTGAATCGCAAAAGAGGTCTAATCTCCATTCAAATTTTATCGGACTAAAATGCGATCGCTGTTCATTTCTTCGATTTGTATACAGTTTTGCCTTCTGCGTAACCAGTAATCAAATTTCAATATGAAGCTTTCTATTTTTCCAATCGAGTGTGAAGCGTTTAGTTCTTTCTAATAAACTTGATTGTGAAGGTGTGAAGCCAGTATGGTGTGGTAGGTAGTACCTAGCTGGTAGGTAAAAAGAAGTTGGTAGGTAAAACAAATGTTGGTGGGTAAAAAACGCTGCAAATCATTGCTCAAAAGCTTCTTCATTCTTCAGATCACTGATCAGCTGAGTGAGCTCCGAAGCCATTTTCAATCCTATTGAATGGAAGTGCTCTTCCAGGCGTCTCCAGCATTCGAGGAGATCTTCTTCACTCCTCAGATCACTGATCAGCTGAGTGAGCTCCAAAGCCATTTTCAATCCTATTGAATGGAAGTGCTCTTCCAGGCGTCTCTAGCATTCGAGAAGATCTTCTTCACTCCTCAGATCACTGATCAGCTGAGTGAGCTCCGAAGCCATTTTCAATCCTATTGAATGGAAGTGCTCTTCCAGGCGTCTCTAGCATTCGAGAAGATCTTCTTCACTCGTCAGATCACTGATCAGCTGAGTGAGCTCCAAAGCCATTTTCAATCCTATTGAATGGAAGTGCTCTTCCAGGCGTCTCTAGCATTCGAGAAGATCTTCTTCACTCCTCAGATCACTGATCAGCTGAGTGAGCTCCGAAGCCATTTTCAATCCTATTGAATGGAAGTGCTCTTCCAGGCGTCTTCAGCATTCGAGGAGATCTTCTTCACTCTTCAGATCACTGATCAGCTGAGTGAGCTCCGAAGCCATTTTCAATCCTATTGAATGGAAGTGCTCTTCCAGGCGTCTTCAGCATTCGAGGAGATCTTCTTCACTCTTCAGATCACTGATCAGCTGAGTGAGCTCCGAAGTCATTTTCAATCCTATTGAACGCAGGAAGCTGAAATTTGAGAGGGAAGGTCAAGGGAGAATACAGATGGTGGTAGGTGCTATTGATGGAGAACCAGTGATCTATACAGAAGGGTGATCTATACAGAAAATAATAAACCTTTGAGCAATGATTTGCAGCGTTTTTTTCTATAGATCACTCGTCTGCAAAGCCGCCAACCATCCAGCATGAAGAAAAACATCGATCGCATTTCGGTCAGCTATAATTTGAACGGAGATTAGGGTCTCTCTTTTGCGATTCACACTCGTGTTTCTGATTTATCGTACGTCCAAACTTTAAATTCTCGTTGTGACCGAACGGTTTGTCCTACAGAGCTCTGGGTGGTCTCAAAAAATTCTAAAAATTCTATAGAATCTTAAATTGAAGGTAAAACAATACGTTTATTTCAAAATTTTTTGAGTTAGGGCATTTTCAAAATTGATTTTGGAACCCTTAGAAGTGACCTACCTCAACCAAAATCTTCGGGGCACAACTAGACCCCAAATGGAGCCTAAATACCAAATTTCATCAAAATCGGTCAATGCTAAGTGGCAAAAGTGCCGCGTACGGCGGACGGACGGCCAAATTTTGATTTATTATTTTCAATAATGAACCTTTGGAATCGATCAAGAAAAAAAAATTTAACACCCCCTCAAAATTTGATGGTTTACGTTTCAAGGTATGTAGAATCCAAAAATCGAATAAAAATTTGGCCGTCCGTCCGCCGTACGCGGCACTTTTGCCACTTAGCATTGACCGATTTTGATGAAATTTGGTATGTAGGCTCCATTTGGGGTCTAGTTGTGCCCCGAAGATTTTGGTTGATGTAGGTCACTTCTAAGGGTTCCAAAATCAATTTTGAAATTTTGAAAACGCCCCTAACTCAAAAAATTTCGATATAAAGGTATTGTTATTCCTTCAATTTAAGATTCTATAGAATTTTTAGAATTTTTTGAGACCACGCGGAGCTCTGTAGGACAAACCGTTCGCTCCCAACGAAAATTTAAGGGTTTTACTGAAAAAAATATATATATATAAATCAAAACACGAGTGTGAATCGCAAAAGAGGCCTAATCTCCGTTCAAATTAAAGCTGACCGAAATGCAATCGATAGTTAATGATTTTGATTTTTTTTTGGATTTTTTTAATAATTTTTTTTTCCCTTCATATTGGATGGTTGGTGATTTTGTAGACGAGTGATCTGTGAAAGAAAAATAATAAACCATTGTGTAATAATTTGTAGCGTTTTTATTCAATTTTTGGATTCTACGTACCTTGAAACGTAAACCATCAAATTTTGAGGGGGTGTTAAAATTTTTTTTCTTGGTCGATTCCAAAGGTTTGTTATTGAAAATAATAAACCAAAATCGGCTTGTTACTGAAATAACCTTTTATTTCACAGTTGCAGTATCACGTGAACCGATTACTGAAAAACAACAGTATTGAACACACTCTTTTTCAATACCCCTCGTTGTAATTTTTGAGGAAAGTCGCATTAGCCATAAATAACCAAATATTCCTCAACTTGAAAAAGAAAGAACGTGGTTCCCGTTTTCGGGAATATTGGTCCGCACTCACTCTTCTACCCTGTGACTTCCGACTGGGTCGATGACGGACTACTTGTGTATATTCAAATTGAAGGTCTGATTGTAAGCTTTAAAATGATATGCTACATGAGGGGGGTTCTGATAACCAAAAGGTGCTGTGGGGATGAGGAAGGGGGGGATATTGTAGTGAGTGTTTTCTCAGAACCTGTATGAGCCGTATCAAACGTGTTTATGAATGATCAAGTATGTTAGTTTTTCCTACCAAATATGAGGGATTTAGTACAGTTAGATGTAGAGGGTATTCTTCCAAGTGGCTAAACTAGCACATAGCTTCCTCGTCATCAATGACACGATTGGGTAGGTAATAGTATAGGAGATCGTCATAACTGCATAATGCTCTACCAAATATGAGATATACAGGGTGTTTCACGAAAAGGTTACACCCCCCTTCATTTCAGCAAAATACAGCGTAAAAAAATCCGACCAACGCAATTCTTCATGATTTTTTGTGAGGATCTCAGGAAAAATAATTTTGCGCAAAAAAGTTGCGCGCAATCGTGCGCAATTGACACTAACTTCATTTTTTCAAATGGAACCCCCCCTTTTTCAAAACAGATTCGGATTCTACGTCAAAACTCATACCCGAATCGATTTGTTTTATTGCGCGCAACCTGGCTTTTTGAACGCTCTAAGTTGCGGAACTCTACAATTGCACAAAAATTAGGTTTTGGAGAACCCTAAGTGTGGCACATGTTTTTTCATAATTTTTTGACGCTAAATCACATGGTGTCATCCGTTTTTCAATTTGACTGGAATTTTTCTAAATGGCGGCCAAAAACTCGGTTGTTGTTAGTGGAAAGATCGCTCTTTTTAAATCGTTGCGAGTTTTTGGGCAATTTCATTCAGTTCAAGCATGATCGTGCTGCCAGTTTTTATTTTTAACTCCACCGTAGACGGCCCCAAGCCCGTGGTTCGGAAGGAGGTGAGAAAAAAAAAATAATATGGTGGAGTTGGTGGATAATGGTGGGGGGTGGGTCACTATTTCTTGCCTAAAGTAATAAATAAATTACATCGAGTGAAACAGTTTTATCGCTTACCAACTGGTTAAACTGATCTAATGCTTATCCAATGGGACGTCCCCTGGAATGCATGCATTACTAAACAATATTATTAGGATTTGGAGCTAGCATACCTAACATACTGTATGTTACGGTGGGGGTAAAAAATGTAATTCTACCAAAATGTGAATCTCCTAATCACCCTGTTTCCAAAAAGTACCAACACGATTTTTTATGTGGAGGATTTGATTCTAGCATACCTAACATACCTTCTATATTTACATTTGTGGTGGGGGTAAAAAATTTAATACTTCCACATTACGAGCCCTCACATCACCTTGAATCTCACGAAAAAAGAGTACTCACATGAATATATTTGATACATTTTGATTTTCTAACTTTTTTCAATTCCGACTTTTTACATTATAAGTTCGAATTATCGTTGTTTATGGAGGGGGTAACAAATAAACCTAATCTATTCATTTATACAACTACTCTCCTCCCTCTCCCGTTTCCAAAAAGTGTTCATTCACCTTAATTGATAAATTTTAACGGTACTAATCTCTTGGAAAATGAATCGGAAACACTATTGAGTTTATAATATCCATGTCGCTTCAGTTAGCAACTCGGTGGTTAAGTTAGCGACTGGTGCGTTTAGTGAATCAGAATAGGGCCCCAGAATGGTCTAAAACGGATTACTGTGTGGTTATTTTTTTTTCTGTTGAGTGTTGTCCTCCTTAACCCCAGATCGATCGCATAAGGACGCCCAAGTCTTACTGTGGGACGTCCTAAAAACATGATTTCGACCACAAAACTGACGTTTTCGTAAAAAAAAAAAAAAAATGTTAATTTTTCCTCTTGAAATCTTGGTCTTCCTCAAAACGGATGACACCTTGTGATTCGGCGTCAAAAAATGATGAAAAAACATGTGCTACACTAAGGGTTCTCCAAAACCTAATTTTTGCGCAATTGTAGAGTTGCGCAACTTGAAGCGTTCAAAAAGTCAGGTTGCGCGCAATAAAACAAATCGATTTGGGTATGAATTGTTCATGAAATTTGACGTAGAATCCGAATCTGTGATAAAAAAGGGGGAGTTCCATTTGAAAAAATGAAGTTAGTGTCAATTGCGCACGATACCGCGCAACTTTTTTGCGCAAAAGTATTTTTCCTGAGATCCTCACAAAAAATCATGAAGAATTGCGTTGATCGGATTTTTTTACGCTGTATTTTGTGGAAATGAAGGGGGGTGTAACCTTTTCGTGAAACACCCTGTATAACGTCACCATCTGGAAGGTTCAAGTCGGAGGAACTGAATTTGCAGTATAAAAGCAGGTGGGTATAACTTCACTGATACAGAGTATGCAGACTGGTCATGTCCAATTCTCAACAGTACAGACACGACCCAGTCTATGCTTTGTATCAGTGAAGTTTTACCTATGTAAGCCGCATCAGGAGGATCCCTACGGCGAGAGCGCGGGCTAGGTTGGCGGGAGAACGGAGTTTGAGGTCAGTTGGGTTGAGGAGGGGATGGAGGAGAGTAGAGGGGCCTCTCCCCCACCTCCGTCGGCGGATCCCTTGTCTCTGGGCCAGAAGTGATACGCCACTGAGAGAGCCCGGACCACTCTACGTTGGTTGCGAGAACCGTTGATTAGTTTTATCCGAAAAGTCTGTGTGAAGTCGCGATTGTCATCAAGTTTTACCCACCCCCGCTATTGAACAATTGAATATCGAGAAAGGAACATTTTTGTGCAGTTAAACCCGTCTACGAGATCCATCGAGTCATCACCAAGTTCGAAATCATCCCTCATCTGGTAAAGTACCACTGTTTCTTCAGTTAGGCTGTTTCTCGTGTGATTCTGATTTAATAATTGTATTTTCCCTTCAACCTGATCCATTTGGAATACTTACCTGTAATTAATATAGCTCCAGTCACGAGTAAAGGAAGAGTGCCACCCCTAAGGTACGCACCACGTGTTATTCTCAAGTCATAGATCTTACTTTATCAAGGTTATAATTCTTTTAGATTGGCTTTAATTCATCAGTCAAAGTAGTTAAGGGCGTGTTTCGTCATCTAAATTGCTCTAGTCACGAGTTTGGGTGATAGTGCCATAGTCAGGGCACTTACCACGTGGAGGTTGAAGACTTACTTCTTCTCTGAAGGAATTGAATGTTTGATTTTCTTGTGTTTATTGATTGATATTGTGGATATTAAAGGTATCCGTCGTTAAATTTCATTATTTTATTATTAATTATCTTGATTCGGGGACTTGAGTGCCCCGCATACCGTTCATAGTTCCATTGAGTGCCTTCCGTGCCTTACTTGTTTTGCTTAACACTTTCCGTGCAGATGATGGTAATAACCATCATGCCGAGTTTCGCGAGTGGCGTATGATGGTTTATACCATCACAGCTCCAAGCGTATCTCCGAGCTGTTCATCGTTCTGCTACCTAGTGGATGACTTAAGAACCTCTTTCGGATTTTTTTCGTGCTTAGTAGGTTCTCCTGTCGCCACCAGAGTGCGCCGTTTTCACTTCTGGGGATTCTGTTATCTTTAAGATTTGCGGGTTTGCACTACCGAATTCCTGACAAAAAGGTCTCCCGCCACAGGCGAAAACCAGTTTTTTAGGTCCGCACGGAAAGTGTTAATTACTTAAGTAACTATTGAATACTTACCTGCTGACTTACCTGTTTTCATTTCGTTCAGTAGTAGTAGGGCTCAGGGTCATACTTACCTCAATTCTTACAATTTGAACTTATAAACTAACGGGCACTAAATTCTAAGAGTACTTACCTAGGATTGCCGATTTTGATTGCAACTTAATACTAAGACTTAATTCTAATACTTACCATTTTTATTACTTACCTTACGAAGGTCCTACTATCCGAGTCTGATTTAATTTATTTTGTATAATTTTATACTTACCTGTTTTGTTCCTTTATTGAAGTTGTGTTATTAAACACCCTAGTTTTGAAACCTGTAGTTTCTGTTGGAATATCACCTGAGTTCCTACTTTTGGGTACGTGAGTTCGAAACCTGTAGTCGTTAGGTTGTCTTGAGATTGGACCCTTCAGGCCGTAGCTACCAGGTTTTTTTCTAGTTAATCGCTAATACAACTTTTCAGTCGCCTCACGACAACTAGCGGCTTACACCTATTTGACTATCTACTTGAACAACAAAAATTCGGTTCCTCAGACATGAATCTCCTCGAATGTAACTTAATAAACTGCCAAAAGGAAGATTCAAAATATATCAGGTTTATTTTTAGTAACAGGCTATTCAGTGGCTTGCTCGGTCCAGGTTCAACAGGCCTTCTCTCCTACTCCTTCATCTTTACCGTTGACATTTGTTATAACTTGAACATTTTGAACAGGTAAGCGCACTTCTCACTCTGACTGAAGGTGCACACTTTCAAGGCAGTAGTCAACCGTTCGTTGCCGAGAAATTGCGACTGGGTCCGCATGGCGCGACATCCTTGGTTGTGAGGGTAGTCGCTTCAACGCCTGGCCACAAAAATATGACAGGTTAGTCATATTTACGCTACTTATCAGCTTACTTTTCAAGCAATATACCATCTGCACTAATCTAGGGTACCCTAGGAATATTTAAGATGCACCCTTTGCAAATCCAGAGCACTACCTACCTCTTTCTAGAGGTAATCACTGAACGATTCTCGAATAATGATGTTATGCCTGGTAGGTAGTTTTTGTTTAAATAAGCCGGAAAGTTAACCAAGTGTAATATTGGAGAAAATTTGGGTATTTAAATTTTGAATTAGGTTTATGAGCAATTATCAATCTAGTGGCTTTGGTAGACAATCAATCCCACCGCTGCCACCAAATGTAATAATGGTAACTTTTGGGTATTAATGTTAAATAATTTAGTTGTTGAAGTTAGAGATTGTAATGAGATTTATGGTTCCTGACGACTAGTCACCAACGTGCAACGTGATTTTCGTCGTCGACAAAAGATATTGTCGAATGAACAAAAGAAAGTTGAAATTGTCGAATGGATTTTCTACCAGGCGAGATAACGAAATTTATGCCTATTATCAAGATTCAATATTTTAAAGCACAATAAATTAAATTATACTAATTGCTTGAAGATTTTTGCTTCTGAATGAACGAATTAACACTTTCAGTGCGGGTGTCTACCCGGGTAGACGGAGAGTCTTCCCCAGCCCACTGCCGTCTACTCGGGTAGACTGAGCCCGTTGCATTGACTCATCGCATTCCAAGGTTAGTAAGTTACCGAAATAACCGTTACAAGCGCCAGTTGGGCGGAAAATTCCTTCAATACCTTCCTGGCTTCACGCTAGATAGCGTCGGAAGCAGATTGGAAGGTTTGAACACAAGTTTCAGTCGTACCTTCGAGGCAACCCTTGTACGTTGAGTTTTTGCTCATTTCGTCGCAGTTATTTTACCTAGTTCTTTATTATATTATTATTTCCTTTGCAAACGCTGTTTTGTACGAAGACAAGCTGTGAAAAACGTGTCAACCGAGGGGCTATCCTGTAACTATGCATGAAAATCGTCCGTGATTCCTGTGATATTTTATGCTATGAAACGCTGATATTTTGTCGATGTGGTACCTACCTATGACTGATAATGAGCTTTATACTTCACTGACAAGTGACTTTCTATTATAATGAGATAAATATTCCTGATGTGATTACTACAGGAATGATTTCTGTTCATTACCTATCTAAAAGGGTGAATTCCTAAAAATGATGTTTTCTACATATAATATGTTCTGAAATTTTTAGCTACCACCTTTCATTATTTACCCCTACCAATCAGCCAGCTTTCATGACCGATTGCTCCATTTATTTAGTTCCCATCATATCGCAAAACTGATTGATATTGTTTATCATGTATTCGGCCCTCTGAAACCATATTTAGTGCGTTATCTAGCATCTGTACAAAGATAAATAACTTTATTCAGAGTAAACAGTGTTGAAGTATACACTGGCGGGAAGTGCATTGTGGGTTAGTATACACTGGGACAATGCCGCATGCGGCCGTCTACCCTGGTAGACGGGGGGTTCGAGCACGCTCGGTCGGGCAGGTAGCGTGCAGTGGGTGGCGTTGGACGGCTAGAGGCTCCCGCATTGAAAGTGTTAACAAATTGCATGAAAAAGAGATTATGGTAGTGCGAGAGGTTGAATACTGGAATATGTTACGTTTATGTTTATAATTATAAGTATAATAAATTGTTGTTATGTTGCTTTACTGAATGTTTCATTTATCTCCAATTCCTATTCCTTTAGGTTTAGTTATGTTTGTTGAATGTGTACCTAGGCTACTAAGGGTTGGGTCGTACCTTGTACCAACGGTTTGAGGGTCGATGACTCTACCTTTTGTTAACAGTTCCTAGGCGGTCGCTGCCACCACCCTGGGTCGGTATTTGACCTCAGGGAATTTACCCAAGTTTTACCTGCAACGTACCTGAGTCCAAAAGAGTATGAAAGGGGGTTCAATGTGCTGAAATGAGGAAACAACGGTTACACGAAGGGTTTTTATTCATAAAAATTATAGCTTCTTTACGGTGAAGCAGAATTTTGCAAGAAAGCTCTGAAGGAGCGGAATAGTACTTCAAGAGAATACAAAGTTGTTAGGAACAAATTCAAATATGATCAAAATAAAAATAACGAAATAAAATATGCTGTCTTCACTAGATTACTTGACTTAGTTACTTGTTTTTTAGTTTTCCTTGATAGTTGTACATAAGAGTTTTCCAAAGTTATTATCCAATTTACAAAGTTCCAGGTTCTTTTCTATTCGTAATTTCTTTACAGACGGGACTATTACGAGAAAGGGGGATGGTGCCAGATTTTGTTGAAAGATAAGCGCTTATCGAAATTGTGAGGGAATGGGGCTCACCCTTGTGCCGAGCTTGGACTGTGAAGAGATCTCCGTAGCAGGTGTTTGTCCCAGGGCCTCTTCCTCTAAGGCTTGTAGATGGGGTTGGTGCTGGAAGCGAAGTTCTGCCTCGGTTCGGGATTCGTTCGGCGTACCGGAGCGAATATGTGGCGGTAAAGGAGGTTGGCGGCAACGTTCTTGAAGTTTGGGCCTTGGCTTGACGAATGCTTCAAGAGACGAAGACTGGCGGACAGGAGTTTATACTATTCGTGTCGAACTTGCACTCACACAAAACTTCTCAGTTCATAAACTCCACGTTAAGATTGGCGGGGATGAGTCGACAAGGGTTAGGTTCGTACTTGCTACTGACGAGACGCGTTACTTGATCGGACTGAGCGCTGGTGGTGGGGGCGCCCCTATATAAGCCTTCGGCCATCTTGGTGACGATGGGGAGGGCCTTGATGGTGGCACGCTCGTCAGTGTTGGTGAGTGGTGGCAGACACTGAAGTGTAGGGTGGCGGTTGCTGGCGGCGGACATCGATGCTGAGACCACTGCCCCTGCATGGAAGTTGAACCTGGAATTTTGTTGATGGTGGTTGACTAGTGCCTGAGGGGCGAGGATGTAATGGGGTATTTTGGTGGGTCGGAAATTCAGGTTTTTGACCTCAAATTTGGATTCAGCACCCTTGAAAACCTAAATACTCCAACTTTTAGCCCAATGATACTATAACATGTGGTAGAAAAATTAATTAAAGAGATCACACGTTTGAAAAAGGCGGGCCGCTATAAATGCACACACACTAGGCAAGGACTACGCCGCGCGCGTGTGTGAGTAATATTTTTTAGTATCCAAGAGGGCCTCCAAGGGTTTCCGTGCATGGATACTTTTTTCAAAGACAGTTGGCTAGCTACGTCACGATTGGCTAGCTACGTCACACCATTCAAATCTTCAACTTTCCTTAGCTTCTCTGATTTTTTAAAAACATTTTCTCGACGAACAGACCCGATTACCGTAATTCCTGAGCCATACTCTTTTGAAAATAAAAATTAAAAAAATTGACTGAAATACCCCATTCTTGACCCATTACACAAGCTCTATAATATGGCTGTTACAATTAATAGAAAAGCCTTGTTCTTCACAGAACACATGGACAGGTCTATAGAGAAAAATAATAAACTGTTGTGTCCTGGCTATTCAAGTTCAATATTGTTTTTTGGACATTTTTGATCACATTATACACTATGTGCCAAGAAAACATAAGAACGACCTGTTTATTAAGCTCAATCGGATACCGCGAAGTGGATCAAATTTAAGGGGACACAATGTGTCATATGTCATATGTCAATTTTTGGTCCGGACGCACAAACATTTTTTTTCTCCATAATTTGTAAATAGACTCAATCCCGGAAATTAAGAAAAAAAAAATTTCTAAATCCAATGAGTAGAGGTGCTCCAAATTTGGGTTAGAACCTAGGGAGTCACTAGTGTTGAGGAGCGCTCAGAAGCCTGGTACATTTGATTGCGAGAAGAACTTGGCTGACGTTTGGCAGACTGATCAACTGACCTAAAAATACTTCCCTTGAACACTTTCTTCCTTTTTCTTAAAATCCGCGTCGATCTCGGCATTTTCGACTGAAAACTTCAACACGTAATATGACGAAGCACAACACGAACGAGACGAGACACGAAAATAAGACGAGCTCCTGTAAACATACACTCAGGCTATCATTCTTTGAGGTTTCGATGCTAAACGATGTATTCTATTCGATATATATCGATGTTAAACTATCGAGATTTGATACCGCAATTCCATTGGTTGAAAACAGGCAGGAACAGTCATTCAAATTTTGATAAACCTGACCGCCCAAACTCGGCCGCGCGTTTTTGATTCAAACCACTCTCCTGTAAAATTACCTGTAAAAATTAGTATAGTTTTTGAGCTTATTTGTTCCTTTTTCCAAGGTACTATTCATCCGATTGGAACCAAATTTTTACAGGATGTTCTTCTAGTATGTACCTATAATTGTGATGGAGGGTTTTGCCAAATAACGCCATGGAGCCTAAATATGAGTGTGTGAAAATTCAAAATATCGCTAAAAATTTAAAACCCTCATAACTTTTTTTCTGTGAACTTCATAAAAACTTTGTTCATCAACTTTGCTTCACTAAGTATACGGTGCTGTCAAAATTTCAGACCGATAGCTTGAGTATTCTGAGAGAAAAAGGAACATTTTATTAAAAAAATTAGGTTTGGTACAGCTCAAGTTTGGAATAGGGGGTGCACCTTGATTTTTTTAAGATTTTTAATCGAAAGTAGACTACATCCTGAGAATTTTGGCACCTACCGCGACCTTCTAGCGTGAGTAGATCTGTTTCTATGATTTTTCAAAGTTTCGAACGTTTATGACGTCACGCGCCCCTCTTGCCTGGGCGAGACGACCCCCCAGCCCACTGTGACGTCATAAACGGTCGAAACTTTGAAAATTCATAGGAAAAGATTTACACACGCTAGAAGGTCGCGGTTGGTACCAAAATTCTCAAAATGAGGTCTACCTTAGATTAAAAATAACAATAAACAGTTTTTCCTACCCAGGCGCACACCCTATTTTAACTTTTTTTTGGAAGGTCTGACTGAGTTCAGATTTTTACCATCCAACCAGAATATATTGAGGATTAGTCCCTTACAGTTTCATCAAAATCGGACGAACCATTGAACAAATATCGCGAAATAACCAAAATTGCTGCCGTAGCGCGGAAATGACATATGTGTCCCCCTTGCAAGATTTCATTAATGACAGACAAACATACTGACAGACAACGGGACAGGTGAAACTATATAAAAGCTTTTAAAAAGTGTGAGAACAACATAGGGTAAACCGTATAGAAGTGGCTGACAATAATCAAAAGCTTCGGATCACAATCAGACCTCAAATCGAGCCAATATACAAAATTGGTTGAGGGAACAATATGGCAAAGTTTGATGTAGGTACAGGGTACGGACGGAATAAACTTTTATTCGATTTTAGGATTCTACATACCATCACAACGTAAACCATCACATTTTGAGGGAGAGTCCAATTTTTATTTATTTTTTCTTACTTGTGTAAGCCGCACATTCGAAATCCCGCAGGAGGGCAGCGCTCCACGGCCTTCAAGGAAGTCGGGATAACAGTGGGGGAGGCAGCGGACGAGGAGGGAGCGGCGGTGGAGGAGGGGAGTCTCGACCCCCTCCGCTCCAAGAGTTCAGTTTCCTTACGACGGACATGGAAGAATATTAGGAAGAATCACTCCATAGGGGAATCTGCGACGCTTACTGCAGTGGCGCCACCTCTGGAAGTGTAAATGAACTATCAGCTTAGGTGGCCGATCGCAAGAGTGTGTGAATTGAGAGAGAGAGTAGTACGCAAACGCGGAAGTGACCAAAAGATGCCATTTCTATAGCGTCCTTACCTTCTTGCGAATCATCTCAGCCTTTTGTTTTTACAATACGATTTTTTGTTAAGTTCTTTTTAGTCAGTTTCGTTAATTTTTGTTAATATCTTTATCTAGTTTCTATTTTCTACGTAATAATGTAGTAAACTTTCAAGTCACGTCCATCAGGCGTTTTCACCCAGGTGCCATAAGGTGGGAATTGCTAAGTGCACCGTGAAATAATGAATATGATCATGAATATGATCGTCATTGTGCTCAATGGAACAGGAAAAGAAGTTTGTGTATTTATATAATGAATGTAGAATATTTTGGGCCTTTCGAATTATGAACAATGCTGTGGCCGATCCAAACTGTGAAAGAAAAACGCTGCAAATTATTATACAATGGTTTATTATTTTTCTATATTGATCACTCGTGTACAAAGCCACCAACCATCCAACATGAGGAAAAACATCGATCGCATTTCGGTCAGCTAAAATTTGAACGGAGATTATGCCTCTTTTGCGATTCACACTCGTGTTTCTGATTTATCGTACGCAAAATCCTTAAATTCTCGTAGGGAGCGAACTGTTTTTCCTACAGAGCTCCGCGTGGTCTCAAAAAATTCTATAGAATCTTAATTCGAAGGAAAAACAATACTTTTATATCAAAATTTTTTGAGTTAGGGCGTTTTCAAATTTTAAAGTTCAATTTGGAACCCTTAGAACTGACCTACATCAACCAAAATCTTCGGGGCACAGCTAGACCCCAAATGGAGCCTACATACCAAATTTCATCAAAATCGGTCAATGCTAAGTGGCAAAAGTGCCGCGTACAGCGGACAAATTTTTATTCGATTTTTGGATTCTACGTACCTTGAAACGTAAACCATCAAATTTTGAGGGGGTGTTAAATTTTTTTTTTCTTGGTCGATTCCAAAGGTTCATTATTGAAAATAATAAACCAAAATAACTTTAAAGAAGCTATTAACACTTAATTAACTATTATTATTTGCCACAATGTTTTTCCTCTGTGTTCATACCTTCCCCCTTCTTCCGATCTTGTAATTAATAGTAACGAACATTGATTTTAGCTTCTTAGTAAATATGATCTGATTGTTTGGTTCAAGTTTCGTAGGCACCTACCCACATTGGTCATTTTTTTGCATGAAAAAACCAACATTTTCAACAAAGTAGGTGACTACCTGTAGTCAGAAATAGTTCCAGTTTGGTACCTTGCATTTCCCAACGAGCGAATTTAAAAAAAAAAAAAAAAAAAAAAAGCTTAACTATATTTTGGCCAATTAAAGTAATACAATGTTTTTTGTATGAACCGAATATAAATTGACGTGAAATAACTAAGTTGATGTAACTCTCTTTTCTTGAACATCATTGTTGTTGGGCTCATTATCAGGGAAGTGAGGATGTCCGAGCGAGCTAACGCGTTGAAGTTTCGCCTTAAAGGGCCATTTGCCAGTGCCGGGTCTGGGGTTCAAATCCATGCCCACCTAGAATTTTTGGAAAGTCGAGCCGTTGTCCGCAATTATTTGAATTTTCGGTCATGAGGGCGTCTACAACTCTATCTATCGGCGTCCTCTACTACTAGCTGAGAGAACTTCTCTTACGCTTTGCCAGATCGCAGCAGTAGAGCGGGATTTTTTCCTGCACACTTTTTAACCTTGAGTGACACTTCCTAATACTTCTTCCATGCGACGGAGCTCACGTTCGCCCCAATTGCGGGCCGAGAAGTAGTTTTGAAGTCATTTGTGCTAAGTTGTGTGGAAAAACTGTTTGAAGGGTTACATTCCCTAGTTGTGAAATCGAACTGTTGTGTACTGAACGTCATTTATCCGATAAATTGCAAAGTCTCGCAATTTATCTACGAACTTTTATCCTCCAAAGACGCCCTCTGGACCGTCTTCATCAACCATACTTTTCTACGCGCGATTCCAGAGAGTTAGTGGTAAAGTACCCAGTTAATCGTTTATCAATCTTCTGTATGATAATTTCTGCCACTTTTGAATGCCTGTATATCATCAATTTTACTGTAATTACGTCTATTTTGAGCTCAGTCATCTCTCGTACCTAGGTTGCGTAGGCGTACCCTAACACACCTTCAGGGCGTTGTAAGTCCACGTGACGAGTATTCTTGTCCTAGGAGAGTACTAATTACTTAAATCTTATTGCAAATATCTTAAAACTATATACTTACCACCTTAAATTCTAACCTTTTATCGAAGTCTCGGAGATCTGAGCGGGAAGTTCCACGAGGTCTTACCTTGTTGAAGTTGATATCGGAGTAGCGGATTGTACTTGCCAATTTTTACACTGAATTTCCTACTTACCTGTTATACTTACATACTTTTGAAGTCATCTGTAAGCTTTAGTTGGTTTCGAAAGTATGATGATTAATAGACTTGAATGAGTCTAAATGCAAATGCTCTGAGGGAGCCAATGGTAGCTCAATTCAAAACCGTGAAACTCACAAAATGATACTAAGAGAATTACTGATACCCCTAGTACCTTAGACACCTTGGATCATGGGAACAAGAAATGTAGACGACACAGGTTACAAGTTGCTGTTCAAAAATTGTATTAAAGAAAATAAATGAAATGGTCTACAAAATAATATGCGTATTACTCGTACCTGAATTATAGTACTTCAAATATAGGTATATGTTAAGAAATAAATGTATCACGTTAGTAAATAGGAAATGGTACGCAACGTGTACTGACTGAAATAATATCACACAATTCAAGACTAAGTGTGGGCTGTAAAATATATGCAAAAAGTAAGTTGTACCAAAATGAGTACCGAAATAAGTAATACAAGTGTTACGAGAAATACAGGCATACCAAAATGTGTACCCTTCGAAATGACTATCAAACAAGATATATGACGAAAGAAAAGCGTATCGAAAATACTATATGAATTATTACGGCGTACCAAAGGTACCAAAATACGTATTATTACAAATGCTGATGGCGTACTGTTATTCGTACCGAAAATGTTGCACAATTACTGAATTTACAATAGGTTGCATGTGTACCTATAGATCTACTAACCAAAGTTGCGTTTGTACCGATTAATAATCTTATTCAAGAACAATATATAGAATCTGGAATGTAGCGAGTTAACTGGCACGTAGCAAAACAATTGGAAGTAATATGAGCTGGGGATTACCGTACTACAGAGATTCTGGAGTCGTCTCAAGGGTGTGGCACGGGGTGTACCAATCGTGAAGGCGCCTGATCCAGTAGTACCGATGTCCAAGGAGGGTTTCGACAAGCCCGAAGGTAGTTGCCGGAAAGATATGACGAAAAAGGTTAGGCGTACCGTTAGTGACTTTAGGTACGTGAGAGATTTGAAAACGGCTACAAACGCTACACCAGTCTTTGGCAAAAAGATGACGCCCCTGATGCGCACGACTGCTCCGGTCAAACGTAGAAAGCTGACTGTTGAAGGGGTGGCCCAATGGAGGGTGACTGACCATCGCTGGGGTGGGGAGCCGACGATGCCCGACGCTCTCCGATCACTGCTCTTCCTCGGGTTGCCCTGGAGGGGAGGCCTGACTGGCCCAACTCAGCTGGCTCCCTCGCCGGGACGCCGCCCCCGGCCGTTCTTACCGGAGTCTATGTTCGGACATTCACCTAGTTCTTACCTGGAAGTATCTTTTCGTTTGTTGTGCGTCATTTACCTATTTTGTTCCTAAACTTCGTTGTCATTTCATGGCCTTTTCCAATTTGTTCTCATTCTTTCAAGACTGATTAGTCTTCATGTCCTAAGTCATACCCCTGTTGGGGATCGTTTGGGTACTAATACCCTGAAGTACTTTTGTAATTTCTTCTTATTGATTGGTTTTACCATTGATTTTTACACCTCATTAGGGGAATTGAACCTATATTTTATTTTACAACATTTTACCTATTTTTGCAAATACAATACTTACGTGTTGAAAACCTGTGTTGCTGAGTCATACTCCGAGTACCCCAATAGTAGGTGAATTCAGACTGGTCAAACTGGGTTGTAGGTTTGGTGAATAACGCCCATCAGGCAGAAACGCTACCAAGTCAAATCAATTTAGAAACTTTATTTATTTTCATAAATACAGGAGTGTTGGGCTTTCACTGTCAACTTGCGGCTTACACTTGATTCCAAAGGTTCATTACTGAAAATAATAAGTCGAAACTTGAGATTTCCATAATATGGAAATGTTCCATATTACGAGGGTCATCCAGAAAGTAAGGTTACAACACCTGAGTAAAATCGAAAAATTTTTGTATTTGAAAGAAATTCACAGGATACTTCACAATTATAGTGAACTATTTTTCAACGTAATCGCCGTCAAGATCGAGACATTTCTGTAGTCGGGGCACCAGCTTTTGTATGCCTGTGTTGTAGACCTCCGCCGCCACCTCTTTCAGCCACTTCTCCACAGCTTCCTCGACCTCCTGATCTTTGGAAAATCGTTTCCCTCCCAAAAACTCCTTCAGTTTAGTGAAGAGATGGTAATCTGAAGGTGCCAAGTCGGGTGAATAGGGTGGATGGGTGATAATGTCCCATCCAAACGAAGTCAGCAGCTCCTGTGAAACACGTGCGGTGTGAGGCCTGGCGTTGTCGTGCAGGAGACTCACTCCCTTGGTCAGCCTTCCCCTTCTGCGGTTCTGGATGGCTCTTCTCAGTCTTTTTAAGGTATTGCAATAAGCTACTGCGTTAATGGTAGTCCCTTTAGGCATGAAATCCACTAGAAGGACCCCCTTACGGTCCCAGAAAACAGATGCCATGACTTTTCCGGCTGAATGGGTCGTTTTGAACTTTTTGGTGGGAGGGGAGGCAGAATGACGCCACTGAAGTGATTGTCTTTTGGTTTCTGGGGTGTAGTGACACACCCACGTCTCATCCCCTGTCACAATAGAGTCCAAAAAAGCTTCTCCCTCCTGTGCAAAACAATCCAAAAATTCACGGGCCGCAGTCACACGATTTTGACGGTGCTCTGGTGTGAGCATTCTGGGTACCCATCTCGCACACAACTTCTTGTAACCAAGTTTTTCCGAAACAATATCACCAAGGAGACTTCGAGAAATATCAGGAAATTTTTCGTGAAGGTCGTCAAGTGTCACACGGTGGTCATTTCGCACTTGTTCTTCAACTTTTTGCACAAGTTCCTCAGAAATCACTGATGGCCTCCCATTCCTTTGCTCGTCGTGAGTCTCAGTACGGCCCTCTCTAAACAACCTGACCCATTTTGTGACATGTTGTCGACTCATCACATCACCACCATAAACTTCGACGAGCTTGCGATGGATGTTAGCCGCGGTATTATTCTGCAAAGTCAAAAAACGAATGACCGCTCGGATCTCGCACGGACGGGAGTTGGCGGGAGCGCGAGATGACCTCTCCATTGGAAACTTTCACTGTAACTAAAAAAAACGGCCGAAATAAACGCGGGGCGAAGCAAACTGACCGTTACGAACTCCCCTTCACAGTAGGTGCACCAACTTTGTTTTCCATTCCCATTTGATTGCTCTAGACCTCTGCTTCTGTTTCTTTCACTTTGCTTATTCTTCATGATTACCAGGAATTTATCTTAGCTACTCAGGCTTCATGAATTCAGCAATTACAATTTTATAACTTTGACTTAGGCTCATTGTGACATTGATACTCACCTATTTGATGCATTTCTGTTTGAACAGTGGAAGTGTCAGCTTATCACAGCGAGACTTGTCAGAGTGTCGCTGCAGATGCCATGGTCAACCATGCACTTGTCACAACCATAATGAAGCATCAGGGCATTACTGTGAACCCTGAAGGCTTAGTCAAAACTCACATCGAGAGCGCCTACTTCTGTGCCAATGGTATGACGTCATTCTCTTTTGTACTAACCTGAATAACATGTTTTAACAAGTTGAGTGCCACAGCTGTCCGCTCTCAACTAAAAAAGTGTCCTCAGATGCCACACCTGCTTTTTTAATAACATAACAAGTTATTCTTTTTCCGTTTCTATCGTATGTGTCTCGGTCAAAGAAGAAGAGCATACCTTGGTGTGTATCTGAGAGATACACGAGCATTTGATGCCAACCAGGATTGTATCTCACAGACACACATGGCCCTCAACTTTTTAATATATCAACCTCAAAATATTTCAGTAAGAAGTAGTAAAAAACCATCTCACGTTGAATTTTCATTCGGTTGCCAGTTCTGGTATCGTGGATGTCATCAGCTGTCTTCCAGAGGGAAGATCAGAGTTGGTTCTTACGCCCTTGTGAGGACGGAAGAGGCCTGCCATTTCTGAGCTATTGTTTGTTAGTGTTAGATTTAGGGTTTTTAGTCTAGTTAGGTTGGCACCACTGCCACCTCAATAAATTCTCTTTCTCGTTCATGTGTCTCCGTGTATAATTCGCTCTCGCCTTTTTCCTAATAATTCAATCTATATTTCTACTAGGTTATGGGCCCAGGTTGAAAACGTACGACAAAAAGTTTTCCGATTGATTTGCACTTTATTTTCATTGTTTTCGAGACGATTGTAGCACCATTACATCCAAAAGCTACCTCAAATCCGGCTTTGTTTACTTTGGTAACCGAGAGTAGGTTGCACATCAGGTTTGGAACAATCAAGGCCGACAACCTAACTGCTTTTCCCTCGTAGCTCAGATTCAGAGTTCCCCTCTTGAAAGCTTTGAGAGAATCCCCACTTGCGATCTTTATCTCCACGGGTCGGTCCAAGTTTACCATGTTAATCATAAGATCTGCTACATGTTCCATCACGAGATTCTCTGTTGCTCCACTGTCTATCACGAAATCGATAAGATGAGAAAACGAATTGAGAGCAAACTCGTGTTCTGAATTGAGTGCATCGGAGGATTTTTCGATGATTTGCGTAATGAAGCTTACATTGGGGCTTCGTTTTGGGCCAAATTTGCAAATTTACGTCTTGGTTGATTGCGAACTCGATATCGATTCGAAGAGTTCGATCTTTGAGCCATCGATTCCTCCCTCGCCGATCGATTTCTGCAAAATTTCTTAATACGAGTATGCCCAATTTTATTGCATCTGTGACACTTACTACTTGAATTCGGACGTTTTTTCGACATCATAAATGCTCTCTCATCACCTTGACTTAGGTATGAAGCGGAATCCTTGAATTTTAACTCTTGCTCGAGTAGATGACCCTTCACGAAGTCAAGATTCACTCTATCTGATGCCATAGTTTCAATCGCAGTTATTACAACGTCATATTTGTCAGGCATTGTCAACTATAGGTAGCATGCCTTGTCTGTGTCATCGAGTTTGGCTCTGGCAGCTTCGAGATCTCTAAGTAGAGACTCAACTACAATGAAACGATCTTGCAGATCATCAGAGTTGCATTTCAGTTTTAGCAACTTTTTCATGACGTACAGTTTTGAAAACGGCGATTTTCTTTTGAATACACTGTCGAGGGATTCCATCATATTCCGAGCTGTTTTCGCATCCTTGACATATTCGAGATGTCTATCTGTGATGCATTGCATGATTATACAGCACGCCTTACTCTCCTCTCATCTTGGCGTAATTCACCCTCTGATCGGCAGTCAGCTTTTTACTCGTCATCATCCGAGATTCGTACGGCCTCTAACTCACCTTCTTTGTCGAGAAGGCACTCAACTCTAAACCTCCAGTTAGAGTAGTTAGCTGCATTCAGTTGCGGAAAAGGCAAATTTAGCGAAGACATGCTTTCCACGCAACAGGTTCAATACCTCCAATGGCGCCGAGCAGTCTAACCGAACTCACGAAACTTCGAGCAACGAATTTCACGTCGAGACCCGTAAAAATCGCACTGAATCGCGGAAAATTCACCATCAACTCGTCCCTGACAGTTTCACGCATGGAAACGTTACTATAAGGCACATAACCTAAATGATATACTGTTTGAAAATTGGGGATACAATTTTATATTTTATGATCTCATATTCTTTTGATCTCTTGACTTTTTTTGTTCAAGTCTATGATGTTTATACAATTTCAATATTCTGTCAAAATGATTTAAATTGAGGGGGGATGTTAGATTTAGGGTTTTTAGTCTAGTTGGGTTGGCACCACTGCCACCTCAATAAATTCTCTTTCTCGTTCATGTGTCTCCGTGTATAATTCGCTCTTGCCTTTTTCCTATTAATTCAATCTATATTTCTACTAGTTAGCTTCCAAACGAGGTGCCTGTAGACTTTCTTCTTATCCACTCTGGCATCAGGGTTCCCATCAGAACTACTTGATTTTGATCCTATCATAGATATTCGTATTTTTTCATATTCTTCTAAATTTCTCATTAATTTGCTTACCTAATTCTTTCTATTCCAACATTCTTTATATATTTTTTATTTCCAAGCTTAGCATAGCAACCTACTTAAATACCCCAATTTTTCCACTGATTTTAATAGCCTAAAGGGTGGGTATCCATGTAGACCATACATATACATGGATATTAATCTGAGCTCTCTAACATTGTGTGAACTCCGAACGGTGATAGCTAAGAACTCTGAAGCATTGAAATTTGGATTTTATTATACTAATCATCATATTTGTTCGATTCCTAGTTCTGTGTTCAGAAGGGGGTTGTTGTGAAAGTGCCTTTAGGCACCTTATCTTGAAACTAACTAATAACAACTGACACTTTGCCAAGACCTCTTCCTGCCAGCTCGGAACTTTGAGCAGCCCAGTGGGCTCTTGGTCTCTTACAGCTGGGGAGCACGAGAAGTGAGGGTCACTCCATCTTAGCTGGTAACCTCCAAAGTGCGGGAATATTGAACTTGAATCCCATTGTTCGATCATGTGAAGAGACCATTGAAACTTGTGATTTATTCAAAGGGAGGTCTGGAACATCTCTCTCTCTCTCTGTCGTGCACAAAAGTGGATGATGTTCAACCAGTTGTTATTTTTACCCTTCCAACAGAGCAAATGGTGATTTCCACGCCGGAAGACTTCCGCTACGAGTTGATACCTGCTCCCAGGAACCGAGAAGGCATCGTTTTTGAAGTCCGAGCAGGAAAGAGAGTGCACATCGCTCTCTCTGAAGAACAGGATTTGTCCCAGAAGATGTATCAAATTGTCATTGGAGATCAAGGGAACACAGTGTCCTGGCTTGGGAGGGGAAAACATGGTAAGTAACAGGTATTTCACTTCCAAGGCCACCAAGGTAGCGAAAGCTTTGTTTCCACTTTTCAAGGTTGGAAAAGGATGTCCTCCAAAATTGAAAATTGGACTGGCGTTTTAAGTTTTAGACCTTCCTGATTAATTTTGATTTCGTGTCTCTCAGTCGGTCATGAGTCGGCAAATCCTTGTAACAGGCAAAACTATACGAAGTTAGTGTCCAATTTTGGTGACATTTTCACGAATTGTGTGGGTTGGCGTCTAGATGATCTCTTATCATGGACCTAGTATCCAATGGACCGGTACTCCGTGCTCAGAAAATGCGTGCGGAATCTGAAAATAGGCGTGTGGCGGTTCCGAGGGGCGTGGCATTCCCTCTGAAGTACCGTAGTGTAGAGACCCTCCCCACCTCTCCACAACTTTGGCTCAGTTGGTTAGAGCGTCAATCTGCGACGCCCAAGGTGTACAGTTCGAATCTAGGCCACGTGCGGATTTTTTTTTTTTTCAATTTAATGTTATTTTTGTAGTATGGTGATGAATTTCAACCTGCTGATGTATCAAATCAGTATCTAGAGGGAAAGTATTGTACCTTGGGACGATTTTTTTCCATTACAACGTAATTTATCAATTAAAGGAAGGGTGTATACTCTACTACTCTTGAGGTTTAATAATATGCACGAACCATGATTTTTAAAAATGTTTAAATACTTACCACAAAACTCGATTTTTTAAATGTCTATTTTGTCCCTTGGTTCAAACATGGTATGTAGTACCTGGGGACACCCATGTTTGAACCTTGGGACAGATTCTTCCCCCTACTATAAAATGGAAATTTTTTTCAAGTTAGAAAAACGTTATTGTTATAACGCAGAATGTTATAAATAACATTTGAGAATAATTTTGATTTTGAGATTTATCATACTCTAAGGCCCCTCAAATGAAACACTCTTTCAACGAAACGTTTTTATTCTCTCAGAATCACAAACTATCACAATAGTATTAAAGAATCGCAACATCTTTGTATCTAATAATTTAACTAATTGTAAGTCGGGGGATGGGGCGGTGGAGCGGATGACGTCACGACGGGCGAGTCAAGCCAGCCGGACCTCTACGTCGGAGCAGCCCGAAGGGGGGTGCTGATTCTTCGGGACTCCTCGGTAAACGTCGGGCGTCGTCGGCCTTCCCACCCCGGCAGCGACCAGCCACCCTCGACCGAGCTCCCCCACCGTCAGTCAGCTTCCTACGTTTGACCGAAGTGGTTGTGCTCACCAGGGCCGTCGTCTTTTTGCCAAAGACTGGTGTAGCGGTTGTAACAGTTTTCACATCTTGAACGTACCTAAAGTCACGGTGGTACGCTCACCCCTTTTTCTTCGTATCCTGCCGACAACTACCTTCGGGCTTGTCGAACTCATCCTGGACACTTCTACTACTGGATCAGGCGCCTTCACGATTGGTACACCCCGTGCCACACCCTTGAGACGACTCCAGAATCTCTGTAGTACGGTAATCCCCAGCTCATATTACTTCCAATTGTTTTGCTACGTGCCAGTTAACTCGCTACATTCCAGATTCTATATATTGTCCTTGAATAAGATTATTAATCGGTACAAACGCAACTTTGGTTAGGTACATATGCAACCTAGTGTAAATTCAGTAATTGTGCAACACTTTTCGGTACGAATAACAGTACGCCATCAGCATTTATAATCATTCGTATTTTGGTACCTTTGGTACATCGTAATAACTCATATAGTAATTTTGATACACGTAACGATACGCTTTTCTTTCATCATATACCTTGTGTAATAGTCATTTCGAAGGGTACATATTTTCGGTACGCCTGTCTTTTGCATATAACTTATAATACGTATTTCGGTACTCGTTTTGGTACAACTTACCTTTTGCATATATTTCATAGCCCACACTTAGTCTTGAATTGTGTGATATTATTTCAGTCAGTACGCGTTGCGTACCATTTCCTATTTACCCACGTGATACGTTTATTTTCTCATACATATATATATATTTTGAAGTATTTTCAATTAGGTACTATTGATACGCATATTATTTGTAGACAATTTCATTTATTTCGATAATACAATTTTTGAACAGCAACTTGTAACCTGTGTTGTGTACATTTCTTGTTCCCATCATCCAAGGTGTCTAAGGTACTGGGAGTATCAGTGATTCTCTTAGTATCATTTTGTTAGTTTCACGGTTTTGAATTGCGCTACCATAGTCTCCCTCAGAGCATTTGCATTTAGGCTCAGTCAAGTCTATATTTCGAAACCGAAAAAGCTTACAAAATTGGTGGCAGCGGTTAGGATCTTGTGTAGGTACGCCACACAGAACCCAGGAAAAAGACACTTGGTGATTGGTAACAGGAAGGGTGCACGTATTGCAAAGATTTTGAGAGGGTGTGTACAAACGGTACGCATTCCACAAGAATTTTCACACGGATTGTACAGGTGGGGTCGTTGGGTTCGTCAACCTACCGACGCAGGTACGAAACGAGGGGACTAGGCCGGTACGGATTTTCCTCATCCAACACAATGGCGACCGTGGGATCGGAAAGGGACTCGACGGCCGAGATGTTTTCGCAGTTAGGGACCCTGTTGAAGACCTTCAATGACCTGCACGTGGAAAAGGACCAGCGGGGGGGGGAATAATCTCGACATTCCGAGGTCAATGTTCTTGGAGTTGGACCCCTGGGATCCCGATGAGGCGGGAGCGATATCGGTATCCTCGTATTTCCGATTATTTGAAGACGTCGCAGGTACCCTCGACCAACAGAAACGACTACGACTGCTACGCTCGAAAATGAGAGGTACGGCTAAGCAGTTCATGATTGACAATATGGGTTCGTACGTAGGAGAGAACCCATACCTTCACATGAAGCAGGCTATGGTACAGTGGTACGAACGGGGTAACCCCGGGAAAGCCGCCGCTTCACTTTGGACCGTAAAAAGACAACCAAATGAGACGTTGCGACAATTCGCAGAAAAAATCCGACAGTTAGCACAGGTAGCGGTACAGGAAGAAGGCGCTGAGTTAAATGCGGCTCAAAAGGTACAATGGGTACGCCGAAAGGTACTCAAAGCTTTCATCCGAGGAGTTGGAAAGGAATTGAGCTCGCACCTTCTGAGTACCGAACCTGCAACTATTGAAGCAGCTCTCAAGCGCGCAGAAGAAATAGAGGAGACGCTAGGGGAACACGACGAAGTGGAGGTACGATGGGACTTGTCTGCGGTGCAACCCGGAGACCGAAAATGCTACGCCTGCGGCGCATTCGGACACTTTGCGGCTCGATGCACTTCACGCGGTACGAATGGTACGAACGTCGCGGCGCCAGCACCGAAAATTACCAACCGCCCGGTACCCAGATACCCATGCATGTTTTGTGCAGATACGCAACACTTCCCGGTCGACTGCCCGAGTAACCCTCAGAAGACCATTTTCTGTGATTATTGTGGAGTCCGTGAACACCTTGAAAGGGACTGCCATAAAAAGAAGCTGCTCACACCTGTATCGCACCCGCAGGGTACGAATGAGAAGTTCACAAACTCCAACAACGAATTGGTACCAGTATCACGTGAGGTGGGACATATCACCATCATTGAAAGACCCCTCAACCGAACGCTACGCATCAACGCTACGTTGAACAACGAGTCTCGCTCGTTGATCCTAGATACGGGCGCTGCGGTATCGGTATTAACAGTTCCGGTACGCGGTATTCCTATTCTACCAACGAATGCTACTGCATGGGGGGCGGACGGATACCCACTAAAATTCCGTGGTGAACAAACGGTACGAGTGAACTTGCGGGGCATAACTTTTGATCACACGTTTCTTATATTTGAACGGGAAGGAACCGGATTGGACTTACTGGGAATGGACATCATGAAGAAGGTACCCATGGTCATACGAGCAGACCGTCACGAAGTAACCCTACTGAGGAACGACGAGCAGGAATCGGTACCCGTGGCAGGGGTACAAGCAACGAGAGTAGTACCCGACCTCTCCGGTACGGTGGTACTTGACACACCCGATACGGAGGTACTCCCTGAACACGGTACGGTGGTACCCGACCTACCCGATACGGAGGTACTCCCTGAACACGGTACGGTGGTACTCGGAAATTTCGGTACGGAGGTACGCCCAAAAGACGAAGTACCAAACATTCCCCAGGAAATTCCAAAAGTAGCGGAACCCTCGACAAGCGAACCGGATCCATCGGACGAAGATGAGCGGGAACTCACCCCCACCGAAAGATGGACCGCTACGGAACAAGAAATTATCGAACAACTACGACGAAAATGCATGGATGTGCCGGAGAAAGAAGCTAATCAGTTGCGAGATATTCTAGTAGAATATCATCAGGTCTTCCAGAAACCCAGCAGGGACGGATGTCAATTAGAGGTAGCACACCGGATCGATACGGGAGATCAAGAACCTGTTAACGTGCGACCGTATCCCATACCTCATGCGCTGAAGGAAGAAGTTGAAGAGCAACTCATGAGTATGCTGTCGGACGGTGTGATTCGACCCTCCAGTAGTCCCTGGAACGCACCTGTTGTTCTCGTGAAGAAAAAGACTCCGGCCGGTGAACCGCAAAAATGGAGATTTTGCACGGATTATAGAGGCCTTAATAAAGTAACCAAACCTGATGCATACCCGATGCCAAATTTGCAGAGTACGGTGGCTGCACTGGGCCAATGTGCATGGTTCAGTAAGATTGACTTGGTGGCTGGATACCACCAACTACCTATTCACGCGGACTCCATCGAGAAGACAGCGTTTTCGGCGTTGGGGCGCCACTTCGAGTACCAACGGATGGCGTTCGGACTTCGGAACGCTCCGGCAACTTTTCAACGAACGATGAACGACGCACTCGACGGGTTAATTGGAACCCATTGCCTGGTCTACTTGGACGACATTGTGGTGTTTTCTCCCACACTAGAAGCACACTTTGATAGTCTGGTGAAAATCCTAAGTAGACTACGGGATGTCGGGTTGCGGGCCAACCACGAGAAATGTGAATTCCTCAAATCCGAAATTCGATATTTGGGACACCGCATTACGAGGGATGGCATCAGGACGGAACCCGAAAAAACCACCGCAGTAGAACGCTTCCCAACTCCTACCGATGCAAAGCAGCTACAAACGTTTTTGGGGATGGCCGGCTATTACCGACGGTTTATCAAAAACTATTCCGGTATCGCCGCGCCACTTACGTCACTACTCAAGAAAAACGTAACCTTCGTTTGGGAACAGGAACACAAAATTGCATTCGAGACTTTGAAGAAAGCGTTGACCACTGACCCGATTTTGGCACACCCGAATTTGGACAAACCTTTTGTCCTCGCGACCGACGCTTCGCAAACAGCTATTGGCGCGGTGCTGTCTCAGCGCATTGGAGACCAGGAGCGACCCGTGGCGTATGCCAGTAGGAAACTTAACCCAGCTGAAACTCGATATTCAACGACCGAAAGGGAGTTGTTGGCTGTGGTGTGGGCAACCCGCCACTTCCAAGAATATTTGTTGGGAAAACAATTCCAGCTGGAAACCGACCATATGGCGCTAACCGCCGCTATGAGGTTGCGAGACCCCACGTCGCGAATTGGGAGATGGACGTTGCGGCTCGCCGAATACGATTTTGTACCGGCGTACCGACCCGGCAGTCAGATGGGCCACGCCGACGGATTGAGTCGAAATGGAGTAGCTGCAATAGAATTGGATATCCCCGGACGACTACTGGCTGCTGCGCAAGAAATTGATCCTTGGGTCCAGGGATTGGTGAGAAAAGGAGCTGCGGGCTTGGTAAGGCGGACGAACCTGTGGGAAACTACCGTTGTGACCGAGGGGGAGGAGCACGTTGTCCCCTTGATCCCGAGCACCATGCGCGAATGGATAATAAAAAACTGTCATGGTTCCAGTTGGGCAGGCCACCCGGGGGCGGACGTAACAGAAAAAATAGTTCGCAAAGCGGGGTACTGGCCCAAAATGTCCCGTACCATAAAGGAATACATCGCGGCATGTGAAATTTGTCAACGGCGAAACAACCCACAGCGTTCGGAGGCCCCCATTCAGCGCCCTTTGATTCCCAGTTCTCCGGGGGAGATCGTGGGAATGGATTTTGTTGGTCCTCTACCGACTCCGTCGGGACAAAAGTATCTTCTCACGGTGGTGGATCACTTTTCAAAATACGCGGAGGCGTATGTGGTCGGCGACACGACAGCTGAAACTGTCGCAGAGTGTCTTGCAAACCGGTACATTCCGACGCACGGAGTACCAAAACGACTGGTAACGGACAGAGGAACTGCGTTCACGTCACAAACGATCCAAACGCTATGTCGACGATGGGGAGTGGTAAAAATTCAAACGACAGCGTACCACCCACAAGCCAACGGAGTTTGCGAGCGATTTCATCGCACCATCGCCAATATTGTTGCGAAGCTGGTACGAGAGACGAAGAGGTGGGAAAAGGCTATACCGATCGCACTCGCTGCATATCGTGCAACGCCCCATAAAAGTACGGGCTACTCGCCGAATATGTTGACGTTTGGTCGCGAGCTAAGGATGCCTAACACCATTGAATGGCGACAAACTTGCCCGGTCGATCCAATAGACCCTCTCCGTTCCATCGAAAGGATACGCCAGATCGCGAAAAAGAGTTTGGACAAGGCATGGATGACGCAAGCGGAACGTATCAACCGCCGGAGAACACCTCGATCGTTTGAAGTTGGGGATCGCGTCTATCTCAAAACGATGCAACCACCCAAAGACATGTGTAAGAAATTTTGGAGCCCGTGGACCGGACCATGGACGGTACTAGAAACGTCATCACCGGTAACGTACCGAATCACAGACGTACTGCAAAAACGTACCCAGGTGGTACACCTGAACCGCTTGAAACCAGCAGCGGAAAACGGCGTACCTGATGGTGCATTGACGGACGTGCCGTTCGGAACTGTTGAACAGCCGAGTCCTATTACACCAATACGACGTGAAGACTTAAGCCCAGAGAAAGAGCATGAGTGGGAGGTACTCATGGAAGACGAGGAGATACGGGTCGAACCACACACTCCGCCACCCGTAACACCCAAAATTGAGACAGCGGTACCGGTGCTTGGAGACAGCACGCCAGCGGATAGCATACCATCCACCCGCGTACCGACTACCGACACACCAACTACTTCTACACCCTACAACTTGCGACCACGAAGTACTAAGGACTACCGCACGTTACATCGGAAAGGTTACTTGTCAGGAGTCGGAGTACTGGAAGACGAGTTGTCTGCTGCTGACGACGAGTTGAGGGAACTGGAGGAAGCCGTAGCACGGATCGGTGATGTGGTGAATAAAAAAAAAAAAAAAAAAAAAAAAAAAAAAAAAAAAAAAAAAAAAAAAAAAAAAACCTGAAAAGCTGGAAAGAGAAAAAAAAATATCTGAAAATAAAACAAAATAGTATGCGTAGATGTAGCCGATACTTACCTTCATCGTAGAATTTTAGTAAACCCCTTGCCCTTTGAAAATTGTGAACCCCACTTACCTGAATGTAGCGAATCTGGAAACGTGGTTTAACTGTTGGTAGTATTGTGTTCATGGAATTGTCGTATGAGTACTAAAAGAGGTTCCTTCTGTTACAGTACGGAGTCACCGCCATAGCCATGGCCATGCAACAAATCGAGTCAGGAGACATGGAAGGACCGCCCAGCACAGAGCATAGTGCTGTCAGAGAAATTCGGGAGACGTACCGAACACAGTCTCAGGAAATGTTCAAGGAAGAAGAGTGCCAAGTGGACCTGAACCAGGCACAAGAATGGGAGGCCTTGCGGATGATAGAAGCAGCAGCCTTCATGATTGATACAGCGTCCAAAACTCACAACACGTATGCCATCCACAGTGCATTGCAAAGCAGCAGGATGCACCTGAACCGGATCGCGGCGTTACTGCCCGCATGGAAGCACCTGCGCACAGCATACATGGGTTTGGAACAGCAGCTGAAATTGGAGGTGGCGGCCAAGAGAACAGCCCACGATGAAGTTACGCAGCTGACAAAGGAGAAGCGTCAGCTCCTGGAAAAGCTTGAGGTGCTCCAGCCCTGTGTCAGGCTGACGAGATTGGACGACAGTGACGAGGGACCTTCTAAAACAACAACGGCCGTCAGAAAGAAGCCGCGTCAGACCATCTTCAGTGACGACGATTCAGATGACGATTTTAACCACCCTGAGGACGACCTGCCAGAAGGAAATACGACACCATTAACATCTTCGCTCATCCCGGAAGTCATTTTAACCGAGGACCAGACCGTATCGCCGCTCACGATCAAGCTGGTGACGTGCCCTGTCTGCGGAGTAAAGGTGAAGCGACTCACAGCTTTCAGATGCTTGTCTTGTAAGCAATTTTGGACAAGATTGATAAAGCGCCACAGAGAAGGAACTCTCAACACTGCCTGTCCGGAGCCACACCCCGTACCAGTCTTGGGTTGTCAGCACTGCAGACGGCGGAAGTACGAAGCGGCAATGCTGAGCCTGAAACCCCACAAACCCTTGGAGATCCCCAGGACGGAGGACAATGATTTGCCCGCCGGGGACGGCGGCTTCCAGGAGGGGGAGGAGTGTAAGTCGGGGGATGGGGCGGTGGAGCGGATGACGTCACGACGGGCGAGTCAAGCCAGCCGGACCTCTACGTCGGAGCAGCCCGAAGGGGGGTGCTGATTCTTCGGGACTCCTCGGTAAACGTCGGGCGTCGTCGGCCTTCCCACCCCGGCAGCGACCAGCCACCCTCGACCGAGCTCCCCCACCGTCAGTCAGCTTCCTACGTTTGACCGAAGTGGTTGTGCTCACCAGGGCCGTCGTCTTTTTGCCAAAGACTGGTGTAGCGGTTGTAACAGTTTTCACATCTTGAACGTACCTAAAGTCACGGTGGTACGCTCACCCCTTTTTCTTCGTATCCTGCCGACAACTACCTTCGGGCTTGTCGAACTCATCCTGGACACTTCTACTACTGGATCAGGCGCCTTCACGATTGGTACACCCCGTGCCACACCCTTGAGACGACTCCAGAATCTCTGTAGTACGGTAATCCCCAGCTCATATTACTTCCAATTGTTTTGCTACGTGCCAGTTAACTCGCTACATTCCAGATTCTATATATTGTCCTTGAATAAGATTATTAATCGGTACAAACGCAACTTTGGTTAGGTACATATGCAACCTAGTGTAAATTCAGTAATTGTGCAACACTTTTCGGTACGAATAACAGTACGCCATCAGCATTTATAATCATTCGTATTTTGGTACCTTTGGTACATCGTAATAACTCATATAGTAATTTTGATACACGTAACGATACGCTTTTCTTTCATCATATACCTTGTGTAATAGTCATTTCGAAGGGTACATATTTTCGGTACGCCTGTCTTTTGCATATAACTTATAATACGTATTTCGGTACTCGTTTTGGTACAACTTACCTTTTGCATATATTTCATAGCCCACACTTAGTCTTGAATTGTGTGATATTATTTCAGTCAGTACGCGTTGCGTACCATTTCCTATTTACCCACGTGATACGTTTATTTTCTCATACATATATATATATTTTGAAGTATTTTCAATTAGGTACTATTGATACGCATATTATTTGTAGACAATTTCATTTATTTCGATAATACAATTTTTGAACAGCAACTTGTAACCTGTGTTGTGTACATTTCTTGTTCCCATCATCCAAGGTGTCTAAGGTACTGGGAGTATCAGTGATTCTCTTAGTATCATTTTGTTAGTTTCACGGTTTTGAATTGCGCTACCATAGTCTCCCTCAGAGCATTTGCATTTAGGCTCAGTCAAGTCTATATTTCGAAACCGAAAAAGCTTACATAATTATAATATAATAAATATCTAATTATTACTATCACATGTTTCATAATAATCATTCAAATTAATATCACATTTTCACGTATCACAAATATATTTAAATTGCTATTGACAGGATATATTATCACAAAAACAAGGATATACGAAAGCTATTTGTCAAAATATCACATTTTGCAGTTACTTCTTAACCCTTTCCCCCCGACGGACGCCTAAAGGCGTCTGGGGAGAAACGTTTTGAGGTCCCCATGGACGGCTTTTGGCGTCTGCCTCCCAATGTTTCCCCCGTCCCTACGGACGCCTTTTGCCATTTCGTACTTTTTCGTGCTTCTGATGCGATCTGTGGGCATATTTCTGAACTAATCACTTCCATTCCATTATGGTAACATTGTACCTTTCATTTTCACCATCCTCAACAGATTTCAGGGCAGTAGCGATATTGTGTTGGGCGAGAGAAAGTGAGACAAAGTTGACCTCTCGGTAAGAGCCTTTTACTAACCATTCAAGGAGGATTTATTTTTATCACGTAGGTACACGTTTCTGGAATGTGTTCGGTCCAGTTGGAGTTTTATGATCATTTTTATCTTTAGGGATTACAGCCTATTTTTTACAAAAATCTGGTATCAAAATTATTCTGGTATAGTGGAATGCAATATATTTCTATATAATAAAGTATATAAATCTTACTCAGTCATGAAAAAATCTTCATAATAATACATGAACAATAGGGTAACATGTATCAAACACATAAATCATTCAGTTGAGAAATAATGTTGAGTGAAAGTGGGCGAAAATAAAAGAGGAAGACAACGGGAGTCAGCGGGGGCAGCCTGGAAAATTTCTTTCGGTACGGGGTTGACAGGCACTTGGCTCAAGCGCCGGGAAGGTGACCTTGCGGCAGGAGGCCGCCCGTCGGGGGGAAAGGGTTAATACAAAAAAAGTTATTACATTTATAGTAGGCATTAGTAAATTATTACAAAAATAAGGTCCTATGAACGCCTTGCAGTCCTAATATTATCACATTTTGTACAAATATTATGAAATTATATCTACAGCTCAGTGGCGGCTCCTGCCCCGAAATTCAGGGGGTGCACAGAGATCAGGAGAGGCTATTGAGAAGGGACAGTCTTCGAACGCATCAATGAAGGCACAGAGTGCAACTCTCGTGCCTCCTCGTGACGTACTGGGACGATGGCCCCCCCCCCCCCACGACTCACTTTAAGCCACACCTCCCAGTACCGTTCCCCCACCATACTCATACCAATTTCCACCAGCAGGGTGATGGGTGGTGAAAGGGGTGGAGGCCCGGTCCATGGGATACTAGGTCCATGTCTCTTAACCCTTCACTGGTAGACCCCGGAGCGCGGCGCTCCTTCAGCCCATTTTTCGAATACTGTGGTTCACAGTGGCTATCCTGAGGGCTGTGATTCACAGTTCCCTCCTAGAAACTACCTCTACGCAGGACCGTACCCTCCTCTCTGTCCCCAAAACCGCTCAGGGTTAGTGAGAATCGGTTTCTTGCACTAAAACGTGAATGTGTCAGATCGCTCTTAAGTCTGATCGCTCTTCTGATCCCAAGAAATGGCTTCAGTGGTCAGAGGAAGATTCTGACGATATGGCAGAATGTACATCTGACTGAAACGGCTTTGATTAGTTAAATTTTGATTGCTCAGTTATTTGTATTTCAGAGTTGAGCAAAACCTATTTTTACCAATACGCATTTCTGAGTTCAATAAAAAAACTTTTTTACCAATATGTTTTTCATTGAACATTTTTAGATACACCAGGAGATGAGTTGAGTATCTCACTCTGAACAAAAACAATTAAAAAATATGATAAATATTGATTTTTTCGGGAGGAAGTACCGAAAGAGCGCCGCGCTCCTGGGTCTACCTTTTGCGAGATGAGATTAGGTCTACCACTGGAGGGGTAAGAACGTTTCGCTCCAGGATTGATAGCACTCTTTGCCTTTGTGCTAACGAGAAATCCATGTAACAATAACAACCATAGTTCCTACAATTTCTATCCCAATTGGATGACATTTCCGGGATGGTTCCCTAGGAATGTCATCATCCTCTGATCATCAATATTTGTTGGGTAGTAGGAGGTGCTCATTTACGTTCTTGTTCAGTCTTTTCGACTAACTTCAAAACCTCGTTCAAAACACGTAAACGTAAACAACGTTCCTTTTTGCTATAACATGATTTTCGAATTTCTTTTACTTTTTCAAAATCAGCCTTATGCGCCTCTGCAGTGAACGTAAATGTATCAAATATGTCCTCTGCCGACGACTCCCCCAATTAATAAATCAAATGGTCGACCTGTTCCTGACCAGACGAACTACTCAGACCTGCAACTCGTCAGTATCTTTCATAATGTCTGATCCGACCCGTCCAGTCTGCGGGATTAAACAAAAATTTGTCAGGCGGATTTACCTTGGGGATGACATGGGCTGGCGATGCCATGGGGCCCACGTTGATGTCGGGTATATTGCAAACTGCCGACCAATAACTGCACTAACGTGAACTTGAACAGTTAACACCACCTTCACTACTTAATTTAATTCAAATTTAGGTGCAAACAAGCACTTCTGACACCATGTATTGTTATTATTTTCAATAAAAGTGTAACCCCTTTTATCTCTAAGGGAACCCTCGGAAGGGAGCAAGTCAGGAATTTAATAGAGAAATCCTAACCAAGGTCTTGTGATATTTTAACTATGTTAAGTGCGGATCACACTTACCGTTAGCTGTCTTGTGCGTCTTCTCTGGAGTAGTACTGCCTCCACCTACTTATAAAGTAGGACTTAGTCAGGAGACTAAGTGAAAATATATGTTTGAAATAAATGAAGTTAATAGCAAGTGAATTTACGTTAATGTTTGTCTTGCAAAATAAAGTGAAGTTACGTCATTTGTGTTGTAAACCTGGTCAGTGGGAGAAGCCAAAAGAAAAGTATAAGTACTTCCGTACGTGAAATGTACTAAGCAAGAAAATATAGATCTCACAAATAAAAATGGTATTTCTTATAGGTAGAGTATTCCTACCTATGTAGTCGACTTTAGGAAATTAGGAACTATCTCTCAATTAGGTATGGTAACGTGGTGGTCACTGAAGGTGGTCACCACGAGGTTTTCGCAATCACAAAATTTACACAAGAAATATTATTTAAACAATTGAAATTATGACTTACAAACTACAGGGGAATTTAGGAAAGGGCCATTCTCAGTCTCTGTCTTTTGGTAGGTATTATTGCTCCTATATCGCCTCTTCTGGAAGGAAGTATTTCGAAGAGTAACCTTAAAGATAATATTTACAAAGAGTTCACTCCTACCAGTTGAAATGTTCGTGCTGGGTGGGCTTGGTCGCAGTCTGAAGTCTTGAAGGCAGTTGGAGGCAGTCGAAGTCGTTTTCACAGGAGGTGGACTACTGAATGGGGTATTTCAGTCAATTTTTAAAAAAATTTTTTTCAAAAGAGTATGGCTCAGGAATAACGGTAATCGGGTCTGTTCGTCGAGAAAATGTTTTTAAAAAATCATAGAAGCTAAGGAAAGTTGAAGATTTGAACGGTGTGACGTAGCTAGCCAATCGTGACGTAGCTAGCCAACTGTCTTTGAAAAAAGTATCCATGCACAGGGAAGCGATGAAACCCTTGGAGGACCTCTTGGATACTACAAAGTAATACTGACACACGCGCGCGGAAAAAGTGTGTGTGCGTTAAGGGACCCACCTTTTTTTCAAATGTGTGATCTCTTTAATTAATTTTTCTACCACATGTTAACACCTTGCACGCGGGAAAAAAAACGCGTTGGTCCCCTGTGGCGGAGAAATTTTTTTTCGACGAAACGCTATAGCAGCAACATATATTAAAAAGTACATTTTTCCAAAAATTTTGACATAAAAAAAAGTTGAGAATTTTGAGAATTTATTCTCGGCGTCAACGTGACGCGGCCAGCGGTGGTGTCAAGTTGCTCCAGTTTGAATGGGAAATCAACCCCTATGTGGGTGGGTTGGCTTAGGCCGCCTGTCTACTGGATGCGAATTCTGGCGGCCTTTGCAAGGGAGATAGGTTGATGGTGCATAGAATGGGTAGGAATCAATCATGTACGACAATATAATACCTAGTTATTCCATACCTGGAAAGAGAACAAGTCTTCTCTTTTTTGGGAGCTTTGTAGAGTTGTCTGGCAAAAATTCAAAACAGAAAAACCGAGTGAAACACAAAAAAAATCGGAGTCGAACCACTGTGTCTTTTTCACGATAACGAACTGAAAGTATGAAACTTATGAGAGGATTGAGCTGATTATTGACACAAACAACAATTAAACAATGTCGATCAACCTTAAAAAGAGTGAATTATTCCGTAAAAATGGATGAAAAATGTGAAAACATAAAAAAATTACCGGAGGAGCACACAAAGATAAGGTGTCAGTTTGATAACTGCTCAATTACCTTCAACCTCGACCGATTCAGCTCCGGATTGAACCGTTCAACTCATAATATGTTCATCTATCACGAAAAAATGCTAGAAAAGAGTGGAAATTGTGAACGAAAGAACAGGAGCAGATATTCTTGAACCTGTTTTGCGAGAGGTGTTTGTGTGACATAGACGCGGCCAGCCACACAGACCCCGGGATTTGCGTGACTTAGACGCGATCCGCGTTCAAGGTGTTAAAGTATCATTGGGCTTAAAGTTGGAGTATATAGGTTTTCAAGGGTGCTGAATCCAAATTTAAGGTCAAAAACCTGAATTTCGGACCCACAGAAATACCCCATTGATGGGGGGCTCCAGTCTTGGCAGGCTTACACTCTCGGCAACCACAGTCTCTCAAGGAATGAGGAGCTGGGAAGGCTTCACGGGGGTCCTTCGGTTCTGGAGGGGGGTGGGCGCGCATGCGCGTGGAGTGGGGGCGCTGCTGGTGGCGCGACTGGTGGCAGCAGAGGCAACTCTGTGGCTGCTGGCGTGGTCATCGGCGGCGACCCGGCGGACCTCGATCCTGCGCGTTTCGTGGATGAAGTGTTTTGCCTAACCGTGATCCGGAGGGGCGGAATTCTCCGGTCACAAAAGGGTCGTACGAAATAATACTCGCTGAGTTCATGATAGTAACTGATTATATTTGGTACTGCCAACCTGACAACGTGTTAGTCTGTAGGTATAGACAAACCAAATATCCTGGCAGTTATTCTATTTTTTTCCCCGCGGATTTCGATTCGGAATGGTCTAGAACGAATTTTTATGTGGCTATTTTTTTCTCCTTGAGTGTTGTCCCTTTCAACCCAGATTAATCGGATTAGAACGCCTAAGTCTTACTAAATTGCCAAAAAATAATCTCGAATGTCCCAAAACAGATTTCCATGAAGAAAATTCAACATGTTCCATTCAAAAAAGTGAGGAGTCATTGCAATTGCTCCATTTTCCTGCAAATTTGCAAAAAGATCAACAAGTAGGTATCTTGAAATGATGGCGAATTGGTGATTTCAGGTTATTCGGTTCATTTGACATCGGCATCTACCCCTGGAATACTTTCGTCTGATCAGTCAAAAACTTTTTGGTTGAGTTGGGATCGTGGCGCCATCTCCCTTGGAACTGGTTCAGCTGTGCACGAGAAGAAGATACTCAAATGGAGAATGGATAAGACTATGAAAATAGAGTTCATAGGTTTCGCGACAACGTGGGGACAACCAGCAGAATTCAGGTACCTACTTAGTGTTTGTTTTGATGAATGTGAATTTCGATTGTTGCTCATACTGACGTTTTCATCGTTAGAATAATTCGTGAGCTCGTATCTGATTTATGTGGCTATTTTCATCTTATTGGGTGAAACATGGATAATTTTCCATCCAAGGAACACACATAAGATAATTTTTCTTGATTCAAGAGCAACAACAACGAGCCAACTCCAAATGAGGAATTTCACCGAATTCTGTTTGCATTTTTCCTGAATAGTTAATGGTGTGGGATAGATTAAAATCGGGCTGATTTCGGAAAATAAGTCTCCTGTTATTTTTGGGAGACAATCGAAATTTTTGATTTCAAAACTAACCGGGAAAACGGACGTGAAGCGAGAACGCTCGCTGATTGGGCTGTTCGGATCGCCGTGTCCTCCCAGTGTTGCCCATTGGGACGACGAAATCGTGTTTTCTAAGAGAAAAGTTATCAAACAAAAACAGAGGAAACCTAATTTTCCCCATCTTGCTTTTTCTATTTTTCTCTTCAGTTTTTCGATTTCGAACTTTACTTTTTCGTGAAATTTTGCATCTGGGTACTATAATTTCTCGATCTCAGCGCTTCAAGCGGCCATAAATGAACTATTCCAGGATGACGTCATTTTCCCGGTTTTTTTAAACATTCGTATTTTCTAAACTGTTTTGTTTATTCGTAAATTAGGAAGTTCGGGCTGAAAGTTTGGCTTAAGGGGGTTTTTCGAGGTGCTGAATCCGATTTTGGGGTCAAAAATAGGAAATTCCGACATGGTGAAATTCCTCATTGTCATTTATGAGTTAACCCTCATTGTGAACTCGCCCCATCTAGCGTTGATGCAAGAAACTTCCAGTAGTACCACTACCTACTTGGTAGATAATTTTGGAGTTGACTCGTACCTGCTGGGGGTTTTTAAATTTTTGATGTGCAAATGAGATGTCTGGAACATTGGTTGGTAAATTACACATATTTTTGTACTCGGTACAAGTCAGAGAAATGTAGAGGGTACAATTTTTCACATCTATTGATTAATACCAATTCTGTCAATAGCACCATTTTGCTGTTCCTAGATTACCTTCCATCAACCCCTCTCCTACCACGTCCACATCGTTTCTCTCACTTGTTGCCTACTCTATTGTCTCGCTGATGTGCTCTCTTTAAAAATCGAAATATACTCAGTTCTAATCTATACCTTTTTCGAGTCAAATTCAAGATTTTTCGAGTCAAATTCAAGGTTTTTCGATTCAAATTCAGGGTTTTTCACATCAAATTAAAGGTTATTCGAATCAAATTCAAGGTTTTTCTCATCAAATTCAAGGTTTTTCTCATAAAATTTAAGACTTTTTACATCAAATTAAAATTTTTATATTTCTAATTAAAGGTTTTCATTTTCAAATTAAAGGTTTTCATTTTCAAATTAAAGGTTTTGTAGTATGCGATTTGGCTCAACATTCAGATGGCGAATATTTGTAAGGGTGGCTAGTTTGCGCAAGCAGAAGGGATTAAAAGGTTGTTACTTCATTATGTGCAGCGAATTCCTTCGTAATGTAATAATCCACACTCCGGTCGAGCGTTTGCCGTATTGCAGCCCAAAAGTTTTCTCGGATTCCGTTGTAATTTTGTTGCATCATGAATAGCGATTCTGACGAGTCATATTATAATGTCTCCCGCCAACCTAGCCACCAAAGAATTCGTATTCTAAGTTCCAGTGAAACGGACACTTCTTTAGACAACGCTGTGCCGTCTCGTGTTCGTCGACCTAGAGTTGATTATGAAAAGTATTCGAAAGACCAAAAAGTGATGTTTCTGAGGTTGTACGAGGAGGGTCGGTCCATTAAAGAGGCTGCTACAATATCAGGTTTGAAGGTAAACACTGCCTACTACCTAGTTACGCAGTACAAGCGAAATGACAGCGAGCTGGTAATGCGACCCAGAGGCGGTTCACGCCTTACGTTGTTAACACCCGAGGTGCTTCAGGCAATTGAGGTTGCAACCAAAGAAAATCCAGCACGCACGTTGAAGGAAATTCAGCGCGTTCTATCTCCAAGAAATGTAAATTTGTCAATAACGACCATCAACAAAGGGTTAACTTCGTTGAAAATTACGCTGAAACAATCACATTAGGAAGTTGATCGCATGAATTGTAACGCAACGAAAGAACAAAGGAAGGAATATGCCACAAGATTCAATACGTGGGCACCAAGGGAGAGAGGACACATGGTTTTCATTGATGAGTCCGGCTTCAATTTGCACCTTCGCCGAAGTCAGGCACGTTCAAGAAGGGGTTCACGCGCTGTGGTTCCTGTTCCAACCAAGAGGGGGAGAAACACTACTCTGATCGTGGCCGTGAATAACCAAGGCATTGTGCACCATAAAATCTTATCACTTGGGAACTGCAATGCAAGTGAATTCTGTATATTTTTGACAGAACTAGTCGCAAAGCTCCCCGACACAAACAGGTCCTACTTAATTATGGATAATGCGCGTATCCATCACGCTCATATGGTGAAACGTCGGATTGAAGAACTCTGCGTTGATGTGAAGTACCTCCCTCCGTATTCACCCCAGCTGAACCCAGCCGAGAAGGTATTTTCTAAAGTAAAATTATTTGCCAGAAATGTTCTCAGCGAAGGGCGTAATGAGCTTAGTTTGTGCGACGTAATAAGTCAAGGTGTAGCAACAGTCACCAGTACCGATTGCGTAAATTACGTCATGGACATGATGCTAATTCTTCCAGAGGCAGCAGCAGGCGTCGATTTGCATTGAACTTATTGTGAAAAGTCAAACTACAGTTCATACTTTTTTTCTGTTCCCAATTGTTTCTTATCAATACCACCTCTTGAAAACGTTGTTCTATGTAATATTTATAGTTCAAAATCGCTTACTAAATAACCTTTAATTTGAAAATGAAAACCTTTAATTTGAAAATGAAAACCTTTAATTTGAAATATAAAACCTTTAATTTGATGTGAAAAACCTTGAATTTGATTCGAATAACCTTTAATTTGATGTGAAAAACCTTGAATTTGACTCGAAAAACCTTGAATTTGATTCGAAAAACCTTGAATTTGACTCGAAAAAGGTATAATTCACTGCAGTTTTATATTCTGCCCAATAGCATCTTAGCAGTTCCATTGTTGCTGAAAAATTGGTCCATCAATATAAGAGATCATAATTTTTTGAATACCAAGAATTTGTTGTCTACCATTCGGTTGAAATGGTCCTTCTCAACAGGATATGGAACTTCAACGACGAAGCAGGATACTCTCAAGTCATCCACCTGGACATACCTCACTCACTGCTTCCTGGTTCAGAAACTGGAACTCTGCTAGTGGCTGGGGGACTCCACTTACCTTATTTAGCAGATAGAGTTCGTCCTTCACTTTCTGAATTCAGCAGGTAAATTCCGCCCATCCAACAAATATTACTCTACCTGCGCAGATATTGAATGTTTATCAATCAGTGAGTTCGGTGGATCATACAGGGTGAGCCACGGAAACTTACTTATTTGAAAAAATCGCTGTTTGGCCTGATGGGGTTGTAGACAATGGCCCATTTGAAGGCGGAGCTCCTAAAGTTTTGATACCTGTACGGTTAGTTGCCACCATGCTTTGGACTAGAGAGCAGCGGGCGTTTGCCCTAGAAACCTTTTTTCCCAATGGTCAGTCAGTTATCGCGACCCAACGAGCCTTCCGTGCGCGCTTTGGAATTCGTCCTAATGGAGCAGTTCCCGGTCGAAATTCGATTTTAACTTGGGCTACCACATTTCGGGAGACTGGAAGTGTTGCCAGAAACCGAACTGGACCTCAACGGACCTCCAGAACCCCAGAAAACGTTGAGAGAGTGAGGCTGTCGGTTTTGCGCTCCCCCCATCGTTCGGCTCGCAAACAGGCAGCTGCTCTGGGGATTCCAGGCACAACTCTTAGGCGGATTCTCCACGATGATCTTCGATTTCATCCCTATAAATTGGCTGTAGTGCAGGAGTTGAGCGAAAGGGATTTAATCGCCTGCCAAACTGCATGTGAAGCACTGCTCGAAAACCTGCCCCATGACGCGATCGTTTTCTTCAGCGATGAGGCCCATTTTCACATTTCTGGCTGTGTGAACAAGCAGAATATGCGTTATTGGAGTGATAGTAATCCGCGTGAACTGCACCAGAAGCCTCTTCATTGTGAACGTGTCACTGTGTGGTGTGCAATATCGGTAAGGGGGATAATCCGTCCTTACTTCTTTGAAGAAAATGGACGGTCCGTGACAGTTAATGCAGGTCGATACAGGGACATGATTGCGGAATTTTTTCTTCCAGCCCTCGAAGAATTGGACATCGGGGACGTGTGGTTTCAGCAGGATGGAGCCACTGCTCACGCTGCACGAACTTCTATGGAATTGCTGCAGGAACACTTCCCCGACCGCCTTATCTCACTCAGAGGTGATTACCCTTGGCTGGCGCACTCCCCAGATGTGGCTCCATGTGATTTTTTTTTTTTATGGGGCTACTTAAAGTCAATTGTTTATAACGATCGTCCAAGAACCCTAGAACACCTAAAAAATAACATTCGCGCCGCCATTGCCGAAGTACCTGTCAATATGCTGATCAGAGTGGAGAGAAACTTAAAAAATTGTTTGAACCAATGTTTAAACAATAGTGTAAGCCGCATCAGGAAGATCCCTACAGCCAGAGCGCGGGCGAGGTTGGCGGGAGAATGTCATTCGAGGTCAGTTGGGTGGAGGAGGGGATGGAGGAGAGTAGAGGGACCTCTCCCCCACCTCCGTCAACGGACCCCCTTTCCCTCAGTCTGAAGTGATACGCCACTGAGAGAGACTCGACCTCCCTGCGAATGGTCCGTGTGTGATAGTCAGCAATTGTCTGAGTGAAATCGTGAAAGTCTTAAGTTTTAACCACCCTCCGCATTGAACATTTGATATCGAGAAAGGAACATTTTTGTATTGTTAATTCCGGCTACCAAGAACCATCAAAATCACCGCCAAGTCAGAACCATCCCGCATCTGGTAAAGTACCACTGTTTCGTCAACTAGGCTGTCTCTCGTGTGATTCTAATTGATTATTTGTTATTTTCCCTTCAACCTGATCCATTTGAAATACCTACCTGTAATTTATACCGCTCCAGTCATGAGTATAGGTAGAGTGCCACCCCTAAGGTACGCACCACGTGTTATCCCCAGTCAGAAATCTTACTATATCAAGGTTATAATTCTTTTAAATTGTCTTTAAATCATCAGTCAAAGTAGATTAAGGGCGTGGTTCGTCATCTAAATTGCTCTAGTCACGAGTTTGGGTGATAGTGCCATAGTCAGGGCACTTACCACGTGGTGGTTGAAGACTTACTTCTTCTCTGAAGGGATTGATGTTTAATTTTGACTTGTTTATTGATTGATATTGTTGATACTAAAGGTATCCATCGTTTAATTTTATTATTTTATGACTAATTGTCTTGATTTGGGGACTTGAGTACCCCTCGTACCACTTGTAGTTCCATTGAGTGCCTTCCATGCCCTACTTGTTTTTACTTAATTACTTAATTAACTATTGAATACTTACCTGCTGACTTACCTGTTTTCATTCCGGTCAGTAGTAGCCGATCGTAGAGTCATACCTCAGTTCTTGTATTTTTGAACTTATAACTAAAGGTACTTAAGACTAAGAGTACTTACCTAGGATTGCCGATTTTAATTGCAACTTAAGTCTAGGGCTTATACCTAATACTTACCAATTTGATACTTACCTTACGAAGGTCCTACCAATTGAGTCTGATTTCGTTATTTTGTTTGATTTTATACTTACCTGTTTTGTTCCTACTTGAAGTTGTGTTATTAAACACCCTAATTTTGAATCCTGTAGTTTCTGTTGGAATACCACCTGAGTTCCTACTTTTGGGTACATGAGTTCGAAACCTGTAGTCGTTAGGTTGTTTTGAGATTGGACCCTTCAGGCCTTAGCTACCAAATTTTCTAGTTAATCGTTAATACGACTTTTCAGTCGCCTCACGACAACTAGCGGCTTACAATAGGGACCATCATTTGATGGATGTGATTTTTAAACCCACATGAAAAAAAATTTAAGAGTTGTCCTTTAAAATACAAAAAAATATATAACGATATCTGCATTACTTTTTTTTAATTGACCTTTCAAATAAGTAAGTTTCCGTGGCTCACCCTGTATTTTGGTGATATTTTCCAGCCTGTCAACTGTTGTGTCCACCATTGCTTCCCAGCTGAGCAGTGACCTGCTGAGTGGAAAGACTACAGTTGGGCAAAGCAAAATAAATGCCATTTCAGAAATCAAAACCAGCCTTCAGAATCTCATGTTGTACAGAAGGAGTGATGGGTCATTCAGTGATCACTCTGCAGCAACAAGTCTCTGGTAAGAGATACTTCAACCGTAGCACCGTTTCCCGTATTCCTTTCCTGTAATGTACCAGTGCACAACATTTTTAGGGCCGTATGCAAGAACTCCTTTAGTAAAAAGACCGTTCCTTTTAGGGAAGCTAAAAGGGTCGTTACTTTTTAAAAACGGAATGCAGAGATCAACGTTATCTGTAAAGGGAACCTTTTTTTCGAGTAAAGGATCATTCAAGGGACAGTCAGCTGCAATAGCATCCCCCACACCAACTTCAGCCTCAATCTTTCTCCTTATCAATAGTTTACGTTGTAGTTTTATCTCGAAAGTTGTGACGATCCTACTTTTACAGAAGGGACAAACCGATTTGGTTTGTTCCCGATTTGTTGGAGCTACGCCTAGGGGGATATTTGATTCATAGAGATATTAATCGATATTCTCTTCAGGCCGGCTGATTAATCTAATCACTGGTTTGAAGGGGTAGGGTCGTCACACCCTCCTCTGATTTCATATATGGGCAATTAGGTGTATTTCTCATTTGTTGTACAGATGGAAATTCAACGTGTATTGTTACATGGTAGCAGAGCGTGGTTTGGTGGAAATGCACTGAATTTATTTCATCATTTCCCCTCCACTTTTTCTTGGGTATTCCAGAAGGAATCATTCAAAGAGAATTCCAGAAGGAATCTCTATATTATTAAATTATATTGTGCAAGAAAACCACTGATTGGCTCAAATATTACGAGTATAATTTTCTCTTGAAGATCAAAATCACAACAACCAACTTTTTCAATATAACAACTAACAAACTTCCAACAAAAACATGTGTCCAGGGACTGTAGTTACACTACACTGCTCCCTCCTGTCTCTTGAGACCTGTCCTCAGGTCGAAGTTCTGCTCTGGCCAAGCGATTAGCATGCAGTCGACGAATTTTCCTACCCATCTGTACGTCGAAGAGTACATCGTTGTGTCGTTTTTTTATGACCCAAGGTCCGGTCCACATTGGCTGAAGTTTTGGAGAGAGACCTCTGATACGTTTTGGCTCGTACACCCAGACCCAGTCATTTTCCTGATACGGTGCCTTCCTCACACGACGGTCAAATGTCTCCTTCTGCGTGCGCATCTTCAGTTGGGCCTCCTGCTTAGCGAAATTCCGAACCTGATCAAGTTGTTCCCGGAGGTTCAGTGCATAGGAAGTATCCAAAACCTTGGGCTGATGAGGAGGGCGCACAAGATTTTCCGGTAAATGGAGATCCCTTCCATACATCACCTGAGCTGGGGAAAATCCAGTGGTACCATGGGGTGTTGATCGGTAAGCCATGAGAAATAAGGGAATCTTTTCGTCCCAATCGTTTTGGTTTTTCCCCACAAACATGGCTATATGTTTTGTTAGCGTCCTATTCAGCCGCTCCACTAATCCTGCTGATTGGGGGTGCAGTGCGGTTGAGCGTGTACGATGCATTCCCAATAAATCTCCAACTTCTTTCACCAACTTCGCTTCGAAATTTCGTCCCTGATCAGTGTGGATTTCAAAGGGCACTCCCGTTCTACTGAACACTTGCTCCACCAATGCAGAAGCAATTGTTGAAGCCTCTTGGTTTGGAAGTGCAACAGCTTCTGGCCATTTCGAAAAGTAGTCAGCCGCAACAAGTACATATCTGTTTCCTCTTCTTGTTGACGGAAATGGTCCCAAGATATCCACCCCAATCCTCTCGAAAGGTGCTCCCACTGTCATCTGTTGGAGTGGTGCTGGGTGGGTTTGACCCGGTCCCTTGAATTTCCGGCAAACATGGCATGTTCTGCACCATGAACGCACATCAGAAGTCATGCCTGGCCAGAAATAACTCTGTCTCACCCTGGCGAGAGACTTCCAAAATCCAAAATGACCCCCTGTAGGAGCATCGTGGCATAGGGTCAATACTTTTGCAATTTTACTTTGTGGAACTACTAGCTGCCTCCTTTGTTTGTTGCCTTTTTCTTGCCATACATGATACAATTTTCCACTGTGAACCTCTAGGGAGTCCCAACGGCTGATCAATTGCCGAAATTTCGGATCTGCTTCGATCAACTTTTCATGTTGTGGGCGATTACCGTTACATTTCCACTTGACGATTTCCTGTATTATCGAGTCATCCTGGAAGCTGTCGTCTTGTGGTAGCAATTCTACTACATGCAAATCAGGAATTGGATCGATTTTATCTTTTTTCTGGCAGAAAGTACAACCATCTCCACAGGGGCGACGAGATAAGCCATCAGCATTTCCATGCTTTGCACCTGCTCGGTGTACTATCTGGAAGTTGTAGCTTTGCAATTTTTCAAGCCAGCGTGCTAATTGCCCTTCTGGTTGATGAAATGATGTTAACCATGTAAGGGCTGCATGGTCGGTTCTTAAGAAAAAATGATTGCCATACAGATATTGATGGAAATGATTTACAGAGCGGATGACGGCCAACAATTCACGTCTTGTTGCGCAGTAGTTCTTCTCTTGTTTCGACAATGTCTGACTAAAATAGGCAACCACATGTTCGATTCCATCAACTTGCTGCGATAAAACTGCCCCAACTGCATGAGCACTTGCATCACAGTCTACCATGAAGGGCTTGGACAAATCAGGAAAGGACAACACTGGGGATGAGGTCATCGCATCTTTCAGTTGGCTAAAACTTACATTACAGGATTCACTCCAAATATATGGAATGTCTGCTTGAGTAAGGAATGTCAAAGGTTTAGCCACATCAGCAAAGTTCTTCACGAATCTTCTGTAGTATGAACAGAATCCAAGAAAGCTGCGCAACTGTTTTTTATCCTTGGGTACTGGCCACTCTTTGACTGCTTTGGTCTTGTCAGGATCTGTTTTTACCCCCCTTTCAGATATTATGTGACCTAAATACCTCGTTTCCTTCTTGAAAAAGCTGCACTTCTTACCATTCACTTGAAGGTTAGCATTTTGCAAGCATCGTAGGACCTTTTCAAGTTTTTCCAGAACTACCTCAAAACTAGGACCATGAACGATCAAATCATCCAAATAAATTGAAGCAAGTTCTGAGGGTACCACTGCCTCCATCAACCGCTGAAAAGTTGCAGGGGCATTAGTTAGACCAAATGGCATAACCTTGAACTGCCATAACCCTTTGCCATATATACTGAAAGCTGTCTTCTCTTTGTCCTCGGGCTTCATCTCCACCTGCCAGTAGCCACTCTTCAAGTCAAGCACGCAGAACCATGCAGACCCACCTAAAGCATCCAGCAAATCTTGAATGCAGGGCAAGGCATATGAGTCTTTTTTTGTCATTTTATTTAACTTCCTGTAGTCCACACAGAATCTTGTAGACCCATCTTTCTTTGGCACCAGAACTACCGGCGAAGCCCATGGACTTTTTGAGGGTTCAATGACGTCCTGTTCCACCATTTCCTTGAGGAGAGTGCTTATATGGTCATATTGTGAGAAGGGTATGCGTCTTGGGGCCTGCTTCAGAGGATGAGCGTCACCAGTATCTATGGCATGTTGAACCAGGTGAGTACGTCCAACTAACCTCCCTTCCGCTGCAAATGCTCCCTGAGATCTTCTGAGCAAATCAGTCAACTCGTTCCATTCACGTGAATTCGGAGCTAAATCTGACTTCATCAAAGCATTGCGTACCCACTCTGGTAGGCTTAGCTGTGCAGGATCTGTTCCTAGTTGAAACGCTTGGTCTTCATGAGATCCCAGCTTGTAAGAGAATCTTGGAAACATTCTAATTTGGAGAGCTTGTTCTGCACATTGCCATCGCCTTATGAGGGGCATCTCACTTCCTTGAATTTGCAATGTCAATCGGGCCAAATTGACGCAAGCATTGACTCTCCGAAGGAAATCCAAGCCCAGAATTGCCTTGTCTCGGATCTTTGCTATAAGAAAAGTGTGGTTCACTTCCTTCTTCCCCAACTGAATCAGTATGGAACATTTTCCCAGGACTGGCATCTCCTGGCCAGATGCAGTATGTAGGCTGGGGTAACAGGAAGCATGTACTGAGGAACAACTTTTCCTAGCCACATCTGGACGAAGGATTGACACTGTGGCTCCTGTGTCAACAAGTAAGAAGCAACCGCGTTTGCCCACCTTAGCTTCCACGAATAAGGCCTCCTCCTTGGTTCGGGCAGTTTTTATAAATGCGCAATGTGGGCCATTCGTTCTTGGAGCCTGGGCAAGGCCCGCTTCCGAGGCTCCATTCAGTTTTCCGACTCAGACTCCACAACATTTACACGACCTGACGTCTTTTTGCCATGAGGGCATTTTGAGCGAATGTGACGCTTTTCATTGCATCCCCAACACTCCGGTTCTGAAATAGACAACTCCTTCTTGGAATAGCTCTGCCCTTCCATCAACTGAGCCCTTGTCAAAGCGTCTTGTAATGTTCTAGGTCCATAGCAGGATAAGATTTTCTTTGCCCCTTGATCTCGCAAGCCTCTCAAGAAGGCGTGTAAGGCTACTTCATCCCTACATTGTTCTGGCCAATTGGGTGTAGCTAATCTTACAATTCGCTCGATGTCTAAAGCAAAATCAGCAAGAGACTCACTTGGACGTTGTTCCTTGGACTGTAGTTCGCTTTGCCACTTGAGGGACAAATGCTCTTGTCCGAACCTGAGCTTTAGAACAGTACTAAGGCAAATAAAATTCATCCGGTCTTCTGGTGGTACCATTGCCAATACCACTCCTAGAGCAGCCCCTCGAAGAGCACTGGCGAGTTTTTGGCCCTTACGCTCCACAGACCAACCATTAGCCGCAGAAACGATGTCCAGATGACCAGCATAATCTTCCCATGAGGTTTACCCTCATAAGTCATAAGAGAACCCTCGTGAGATACTGGTTTTTGTCTTAAATTCATGATTTGCTGTTGTACTTCCAACAGAGTTGCACTGACATTTGTTTCCAGGAGTAGGGTACTTGATGACGTTGATGGAATTGGCTGAGCAGAGGCTGATTGTCTCAACTGCATATTTTCTTGTTCCAACTGTTGTATACGTCCTTTGAACTCCTCTAGTTGTTGCTTTATTAGTTCTAAGGAATGATTGGTATTCAGCTGAGCTTGATCTTCTGCAACTGGTTGAACAGGGTTCATCAGACTAGGCGCGGTACTCTGTTCTCGATCATTTGAGATTGTCCTTGGAATTTCATCCTCGTCAACAACAGCATGTTGACGGGTAGATATGGTGCGTCTCGTTTGTTGCCGGCGATTTGACATATTGATCCCGGACGAGCCCCCAAATGTGCAAGAAAACCACTGATTGGCTCAAATATTACGAGTATAATTTTCTCTTGAAGATCAAAATCACAACAACCAACTTTTTCAATATAACAACTAACAAACTTCCAACAAAAACATGTGTCCAGGGACTGTAGTTACACTACAATATTAATAAATTCAATCCCTTATTAAACTTCGCCAATCCGGCAATTAAATTCAGTCTCTTAGTAGACTTTGCCAATCTGGCATTTTATTAATTTCAATTTCGTTTTTCTTTTATATAAGCCTTTTCTAAGTTTGCTTTTTCAATCATTACACTTGAATGTTTCGTCGTTCGTATTCTTTATTTAGTTTGATTTCTCCTCAGTTCCATTGATTTATTCTTTTATGTATAAATGGCCCATTCGTGGCATAAATGACCCATTCGTGGCATTCTTCTTCTTCTTCTTTTTCAATAGTACCATTACGATGGAGGAATCCCCTTGAAGCTTCCAGACGTCCTTTCCTGGGCTTCATGCTATTTTCAGTCCCTTTGACTTGTTTTCAAACATACTTCTGTTTGAAACCCAGAAGTATGTTTTAGGGAGACAAATGTTTTTACAGAAGGGACAAACCGATTTGGTTTGTTCCCGATTTGTTGGAGCTACGCCTAGGGGGATATTTGATTCATAGAGATATGAATCGATATTCTTTTCAGGCCGGCTGATTAATCTAATCACTGGTTTGAAGGGGTAGGGTCGTCACACCCTCCTCTGTCTCATATATGGGCAATTAGGTGTATTTCTCATTTGTTGTACAGATGGAAATTCAACCTATATTGTTACAAAGTTTGTTTCTGATGTTTCAACGGAGTGAAAATGTGTGAAAAGACTACAAATTATAATACAAAGTTTATTATTTTTCTTTTTATTTCTCTTTTTATTATTTGTATGGATCACCCGCCTGCAAAGAACACAGCTTTTCCTCAATCTATCAATCCCATATATCATCAAGCAACCTTCACTATCAACTTTATTTTGAAAGAAAGTACTTACCAGTAAAAAATCTTACTCGTTAGGTACCTACCCATTTAATTAATTTATCTAACTTAATCAATTATTAATAATTCATTCGTTTCACTATAGCAACTCGCGTATTATTACAGAAAAATGTCATTTTGTTTAGCTGGTTTATGCTGATAGAAATTAGGTACCTATCTACTTATATTATACCTACGTACAATTGCATTAACATTCTTTTCTGACAGTTTTACGTTAAGTACGAATTTTCTGTTGCTAGGGACACGCAAAAAAGATCACAATATTTTATCATCTTTATTATGAATGGAGAATCTCCATTCATAATAAATGGAGAATCTGATTCGGCCAATTTCCGTCAGTGCGAATTCGTTTGCGATTCACACTCGTGTTTGTGATTTATCGTAAGTCCAACCTTTTCTCATAGGGAGCGAATGGTTTGTCCTTCAGAACTCATTCGATTCTAAAAATTCAATACTATTTTATATTAATGAAAAAAAATTTTTGTATTGAAAGTACCAAGAATACTTACCTACTTGTCACAACTAGTAAATGTCTCAGCGAGTCAGCGTTGTGATAGATTTAAGGAGGCTGCAGATCATAATTAACTACGGAATCTTAATGAAACGTGTAATGAAACAGTTAACATTGGTAGGCTTGAGGAACGAATAGGAAAAGGTAAACAAACGACAGTGTGTTGTTGCACATTGAATGTCCATAACATGGTTCAGTCTGAGTGGACATGAGTGGTGAGGCCTTCACAGATCGAACACTCCCCCTCACGATGATTGAACATCCACAAGTCCCAGGCACTGGCAGAATTTTGCGAAGAGTGGTCCAGGCAACGCCTTAGTAAGGATGTCAGCATCCATTTCTCCAGATGGGACGTGCACCATGTCAACCTCTCCAAGCTGAATGGACTCTCGAATGAAGTGCTCCCGTACAGCTATGTGTTTGCTGCGAGAGCTGACGATATTTTTCTTACTCAAGTTTTCAGCTGACTCATTGTCATTGTAGATAACTGTTGGACCAACAACTGGATAGCCTGATTCCTTGAACAATAGTCTGAGGTGAATCGCTCCCTTGGCAGCATCGGTTAAAGCCATGTTCGGCATGGGTGGTAGCTAGGGCAACGGTCCTCTGTTTTCTTGACTCCCAGCTGATTGCAGCATTGGCGAACTTGAAACAGTATCCTGTATAAGATCTGCGATTGATTAGACAAGAAGCCCAGTCTGTGTCTGTGCAAAGCCTTGTCACGCTTGAAGTATTTTAGGCCAACATGTTTGGTGCCCTTCAAGTATCTCAGAATCCGCTTTTTTTCCAGGCTTTCAGACCTTCAACATCAGCTTCGGCCGGCTTTACAATTTCCCCAGACACATAACCCCACAAACCGTTACGACTCAAAACGGCTTCAGCTTGCATGCACCAAGCATCGTAATTATCCTCCCTGAGAGGATCAATCCTGTAATTATTTTGAGTCATCGTTGAATGAAGAATTTAGATCAACGGGACAGCAATATTGAAAACAAGGATGAATGAAATGTGATATGCAAGAGGTTACCTGGGTGCCGCCAATGAAAGAAAATGCGTTTTCGCCAACTTACACTTTCACAAACAATTCACTTTTCTACAAACGTTTCTGGGCCCATAACCTGATAGATTTAAGGAGGCTGCAGATCATAATTAACTACGGAATCTTAATGAAACGTGTAATGAAACAGTTAACATCGGTAGGCTTGAGAAACGAATAGGAAAAAGTAAACAAACGACAGTGTGTTGTTGCGCATTGAATGTCCATAACATGGTTCAGTCTGAGTGGACATAAGTGGTGAGGCCTTCACAGATCGAACACGTTGTTGGTAGCTATTTGGCTGACGAAAGGCCACACCACACCATTAGGACTGCAAGTGAATGGCTAAGTGAGTTGATGTAGTTCTCTCAGAAGTTGGCGCACCAATAGAGTTCATGTGGCTAGTTTCCAGGAAAGAGTTGTTGGTATGTTTGACTGGTAACATCACTCACCAGTGGCATGTCACGATTTCTGTTTTCAACTGAGTTTCTAAAATACTAATTGGCACCCGTTATCTTTCGCCAAATGTTATTTTCCTGAAATGAATGCGTTTCACTTGCGATTCCAACAATGTACAACTTCTTTAGCTTGGAAATGATCATTAATTTTATTAAAAATGTTATTACAGGAGCACAGTAGAGGTTCTGGATCTGCTGAGCCGTGCTCAAAGCGTTGTCAGCATCGACACCCGAGTGCTGACCTCAGCAAAGAAGTGGGTGCAGAGCAGGCAACAGGCTGATGGGAGTTTCAAGGATACTCAAATTGACGTTTTCCCCGACAATTTAACTTGGATCGACGAACCTACAAGGACGATTTCCACCACAGCGTCAACGCTTATTTGTCTAGTCAATGTTGGCTTGGAGAACGAGGTAGGTGTGTTGAGAGCCGTCATTTTGTTCCCGGCACCTCAACAGGAAAATTGCCTTCATTTTTTTTATTTTTAAGGTTCCATTGAATTATGAAAAAACGAGGCATGATGTGAAAAAACAACACTTGTCCATAAACAGTAGTGTAGCGTGAGGCCTCACCAGATGATTTTCTTTACAGAAAGATTCAGAGTCAGTGATAAAGGCTCGCCAATTCCTGGAAAAACAGGCTGTATCAGAGGCTCAGCTAGACAGTATCACCCTCTCAGCACTCAGCTATTCCCTCGTCAAGTCGAGGAGTGACAAGGTGAGAACACATAGTTATCTATTATTAGTTATGGCAGTTATGTGGCTATTATGTAGACCAAGTTGCCTCTACAAGTGATAATGAGAGTACATGTTCTGATCTTAGTAGATACTGTGGAAGTAGGAATAATAACGACTGTTGGAAGATTACTCTGTTATTGTCTGTGAAGTGATTGATAGGTGAGATTGCTTCTATGATTAGGAATAAGTTACTTAGTAAGATGTTACTAAGTACCATGTTACTTTCACGCCGTCCGCATGGCAACTCTGCCAACTGCGGTACGGTGTTCGAGAGGTAGTCGCGGGACAACCCTGCCCCTTTGCCGTGCCTGTCGGAGTGGAAATGAACATCTTTATCATGTAGTGCAGCAGTGTCCACGAACTCATGGGGGCCGCATTCTACGTCATGATGCAGTTGCCAAGCAGATAGCAGGTGCTTTGTCATCTAGCGGCTGGGATGTTGAGAGGGAGAGATTGTATCACATGCCAAGTGACCAGGGCAAGAAGCCCGACATCGTTGCCGTCAAGCCCGATCAGTCTTGCATTATCCTGGATGTCCAAGTTGTCAATGGCAGCTTGGACATGGAGCAGACTTGGCGGGCTAAGTTAAGAAAGTATGATAGAGAAGATTTACGGCAAGCAGTGTCGGAGCTAAAAGGAGTGGCACCCAACAACATCAGGGTGATGGCTGCAACATTGCCGTGGTGCGGGAAAAGTGCCACGGAGTTGCGCGAGTTGGGTATGTCGGTAGGCTTACTCCGTGGTATCACCACCCGTGTCCTGCTCGGCTCACATTTGAACTGGTGGTCTTTCTATAGAGGCACTTCCCTTCATCCCTCTCTCCCACCCCCACCTTCCTCATCTTCCCTCATCCCTAGAACCGGCGTCGGGTGAGTCCTGGGCGTCCGCCCCATTATATTTGATTAATTTATTTATTTTTTTCATTTATGGCGTGGCCCCTCCCTCACAAAAGGCATTTTGTCTTTGAGGGGTTTCAAAAAAAAAAAAGGTATAAGAAAGGTAGAAGTTAACTTATCCTTTAACTTACCTGTCTGTTTGACGTACCATTGCAAATCTAGGATGAAACGTGAAAACGTAGGTATCTACCTAGTTTCTCCCAAAAAACACAGCTAATAAGTATAGATCATGAAGCGAACTCAACGGAAATGAATAGGTTAAATTAAAATCAAGGGCGAATAATAATTCATTGATAGGTTTTCTATTCATATTCGTGAAAAACTCCAGTTTAGGTAAGTAAGGTTGTTGTGATTGTATCTTAGAACTACTTGCCAAGCAAGATAAGACAACTGATAAAAGGAATTAAATAATTTTTCCTCGGAAAAAATCGATTTGCGACTCGTCTTGAAAATCGATTGCGTCCTCCCCGGCTGTGGCCGAGGAGGGAGGGGGTAAACGGATGAGGCCTTCATTTTTTCACTACTGCGCATGCGCAGACGGGGAAAAAAACTAAAAACAAACCATGTAACCATGACAACTCTGGGGCAGAATTGTTCTTGCCCCAGAGTTTCCTTAGCAACATGTTATTTTCCCAGATATATACGATTCCATCGATATACGATTTCCATACTATCGATTCAACCTCCTCCTTCTCTTTAGGTCCATGGAGCTGGTTGTGGGTACAGCCTCTGGTGACCAACTTCCATCCTAGTTCTTCTTTCTACTTCCACAATGGATATTAAATATCCAAATTTTGACATAATAATTACATTCATGTCAGTGTAAAATTATTTTATACTTGTAAAAGATCCATGCTTTCATGGATCAGTGAGTTTTGAGGAAAAAATCTTTCTCCTAGGGTTTTTTTACTTGGGGAGAACACTTTTCAAAGCGAGTTTTTTCAACTTTAAGGTGAAAATCTAGCTTACAGAGAGGGAAATGTTGCTGGGGATAGACCCATGAGTGGCCTTGTGGCCCCTGTTTGAGAGAGAGATGAATAATGTGTGTAATTTTAATCTACCAATTTCTTGGTGTCGTTCACCTACTCTTTGATAAAACTTAGTTTCTTCTTTTTAGGTGTCAGTCATCCTTGACCGGTTAAGAAACGTGTCGACCAATGATGAGGGCGAGTTTGGTTGGCCTCACCAGCGAGAGAACTCAGACTGGCTCTATGAAGAAGGAGTCGAACAGAAGAAGCAACCCATTCTAAGTAACCTCAATGATAAATTTTTCTTAAGGGTATGATACAACTAGTGAAAGGGGAAGTACACATTTTTTTGACGTGACAACGTCTTATAAATTGGTTTGCCGGGTGACACTTCAAGAAAGCCGCTCACGTTATGCGCTCACAATGAGAGCAAGTGAGAGGCACGCGTCCCTTTCACTTCTCTCGCTCTTTCTCTCTTCCGCCTAAGAGCGAGAGAGACAGAGTGAGAGAGATAGGCATACACACCGGTTCATGTCTTGCGCTTCTATTTAGGCGCCTGCATACAATTTTTTATTATAATAAAAAAATTTATTATAATAATAATATTATCCTTCTTCCTACTATACGAATGAATATTAACATTAAAATTATTTTACCACTCAAAGTCGTTGTCACGTAATAAAACTTTCGCCCGTATACCGACTTTACAGGCAACCAATTAATTTTTTTTTGTCAGTTGATGGTAAAGAACTCGAACAGTGCTCCAAAAGCCTCATCTCTTCCCAATGGGTAGATTGGGCTTCAGAGGGCATTGGGGCCCGCAACTACTGGAACTTCCACGCCACTTGCGTGGCAAAACTGCCAACAGTGGTACGGTGTTCAAGGGGTAGTCGTGGGACAACAGATACCATTTGCCGTGGCTGTCAGAGTGGAAATGAACATTTGTATCATGTAGTGCAGCTGTGTCCACGAACCCTTGGGGGCTGCATTCTACGTCATGATGCGGTTGCCAGGTTGTACCACAGTGGTACAACTTGTACGACATGTTGTGTGGTACAACTTGTACCACATGCGCGAGTTAGGCTCTCAGTAGGCGTACTCCGCGATATCACCGCCCGTGTCCTGCTCGGCTTTTATTTGAACTGGTGGTGTTTCTATAGAGGCACTTCCCTTCATCCCTCTCTCCCACCCCCACCTTCCTCATCTTCCCTCATCCCTAGGGCCGTCGTCGGGTGAGTCCTGGGCGCCCTCCCCATTATATTTGATTTATTTATTGGAGTTGAAGAAAAAAAATATGTATATAAATGAATAACTCTGGATGAAGGTTTTTCTTGGCAATTTCATAGGCATAGTAATATTAGCGAACCATTAAATTTTAGTTTGTTATTTTCAATAATAAATGTTTGGAACCAAGCAAGAAAAAGAATTTTCCGCCGTACGCGGCACTTTCCTTAGTTACCATGGACCAATTTCGATGAAATGAGGAATTTCACCGAATTCTGTTTGCATTTTTTCTGAATAGTTGATGGTGTGGGATAGATGAAAATTGGGTCGATTTCGGAAAATAAGTCTCCTGTTATTTTTGGGAGACAGTCAAAATTTATCATTTCAAAAAATAACCAGAAAAACGGACCTCTTCAATGTGAAGCGGAAACGCTCGCTCATTGGCTGTTCGGATCGCCGTCTCCTCTCAGTACGACAAAATCGTGTTTTCTAAGAGGAAAGTTATCAAACAAAAACAGGGGAAACCTAATTTTCCCCATATTGCTTTTTCTATTTTTTTCTTCAATTTTTCGATTTCGAACTTTACTGGTTTTGTGAAATGTTGCATCTGGGTACTATAATTTCACGATCTCAGCTCTTCAAGCGGCCGTAAATGAACTATTCCAGGCTGACGTCATCCTCCCAGTTTTACTAGAAGTTAAAAAAAATAGATACTAATAGATCTAAAAATAGATAGAAATAATCTTTGTATTTACTTTTGTTTTCTGCCTCTAAAATTGAAGGTGAAATGGTCGAATTAAGAGGTTTGAACATTGAAGGGAATTTGGTTTCTGGTCCACACAAAACCAGGTTACTGGGTAGGTACATTGAGGTATATTTTCCTAGCTGAATGATTGAGTTTTTAAGGATAAGTCGCTTGTTAGAATTCTGGTACGTGCTCGTGAAGCAGTTAACTTCCCCTTCTCTTTTCCAGATAAGCTTTTCTGATGGGTACTTGGGAGGTGGAGAGAAGGAAGGTCGACTAGGTTGACCGTTTGGGAAGTTGGGATCCTTTGCTGCTGGTCCACGTGATCACCACATGGTTTTTTAGAAATTCGAGAATGAAGTTGGAGGCACGACATTCATGTACCTCACTTGGGATTTACTTGAATATTTTGCGCAATTTTTGTAGTTGAGCAACTTTTCGCGGTCGCGGAACGGATTGCGCGGACTAACTAAAAAAGGATAGAGTCGATAATTCATAAAATTTTGCGTAAAATCCAAATTTGCAATAAAAAGGGGGGATTCCTATTAGAAAAAACAAAGTCGGGGTCGATTGCGCAGTGCTCGAAAATATCATGGTTCAATTCGTCGCAGAAAATTATGAAGTTGGTATCGTTTTATTATGTTGTGAGAAAGGAATTTTAGGGCTGGGGAGGGGGATCCATCTCAGCTGTGACCCTAAATACGTATGATTTTTTGGAAAAACTTCAGGAATCGTTTCAAAATGTTCCAACAAGGTGAAAAAAAAAAAAATCAAAAAAGTCCATGCTAAGAATTTTTAGTATTGCAAATGCTTCATTTCCTTTGAAAATTCGCTAATAACACTGTTGTCACATTTTTTCCCTCAAGGTCACCTCCGAGAGTTCAAAGCGTCTTTGTACACACTCATGACGTACACAGCGTTGAATGATTTGAAATCAGCAGAGCCAGTCGCGCGGTATCTCTTCTACCGATCAAATTTACTCGATATTCATGTTGAAGTGAGTACTTTGATGATAAAAATACTCTTGCATTTTTGAGAGGAGCTTAGTTGTTGTAAACTCCTCTCATGAATAATTTATCTAGTCTTTTTGAGCAAATCTTGCGCAGGTTTAGAAAGTAAATGGGGAATTTGCCTCACATTTTTTTTTTTTTCGAATGAGGGTTTATTTTTATGGAATAAAACCATAGTGAGCTGCTCGAAAACGCATCCAAAAAATTTAGAGAATTTAAGGAAGATGGAAATTATAAATGTGGTGGCAATGTGTAAGAGGCAGCCATGTTTGAAACGTAACGGATATTCTACCAATCTGACTTCAAAGGAGGTTCTGTGGCGCTTACCACAGAAGCGGAACATACACGAACTTTTAGCTTACAAGTAGTGCGCACAAGAGTGCGCCGCGAACTGTGTACTATGTGGCACGGAAATTCAGTGGGGATGAACCCTCGACAATAACAATCAAATCGAGTTGAATCAATTTAGTTTAACACCTTGCACGCGGGAAAAAAAACGCGTTGGTCCCCTGTGGCGGAGAAATTTTTTTCGACGAAACGCTATAGCAGCAACATATATTAAAAAGTACATTTTTCTAAAAATTTTGACATAAAAAAAAGTTGAGAATTTTGAGAATTTATTCTCGGCGTCAACGTGACGCGGCCAGCGGTGGTGTCAAGTTGCTCCAGTTTGAATGGGAAATCAACCCCTATGTGAGTGGGTTGGCTCAGGCCGCCCGTCCACTGGACGCGAATTCTGGCGGCCTTTGCAAGGGAGATGGGTTGATGGTGCATAGAATGGGTAGGAATCAATCATGTACGACAATATAATACATAGTTATTCCATACCTGGGGAGAGAACAAGTCTTCTCTTTTTTGGGAGCTTTGTAGAGTACTCTGGCAAAGATTCAAAACAGAAAAACTGAGTGAAACACACAAAAAATCGGAGTCGAACCACTGTGTCTTTTTCACGATAACGAACTGAAAGTATGAAAGTTGTGAGAGGATCGAGCTGATTATTGACACAACCAACAATTAAACAATGTCGATCAACCTTAAAAAGAGTGAATTATTCCGTAAAAATGGATGAAAAATGTGAAAACATAAAAAAATTACCGGAGGAGCACACAGAGATAAGGTGTCACTTTGATAACTGCTCAATTACCTTCAACCTCGACCGATTCAGCTCCGGATTGAACCGTTCAACTCATAATATGTTCATCTATCACGAAAAAATGCTAGAAAAGAGTGGAAACTGAGAACGAAAGAACAGGAGCAGATATTCTTGAACCTGTTTTGCGAGAGGTGTTTGCGTGACATAGACGCGGCCAGCCACACAGACCCCGGGATTTGCGTGACATAGACGCGATCCGCGTTCAACGTGTTAATACAAAATTAAATCCTTCTATTATGTCTCAGGGAATCCACATAATACAGTGATGAACTAAATTTCTTGTCTCACTAAGTCTTATCAATAAGTACTTACTAGGTAGTATGAGGTACCTACTTCCAACGGCCGTGGAACTTATCGAAGTATATTTAAGTGACTTATTTTTGATCTCCGGGAAGGGTGAGGTCGGGAAAGGGAGGCACTTATCCTTTTCAGCTCTGAGGACGACGGAAGGAAGAATTCGGTCGGTAACCTGAAGCTGAGTAAAAAAAGGAAAAATGGAACATAAATCATTTGCTTTTTGAGCGCCGAAAACTTAAAAAAAAAAGAAAATAATTAGGTTGCCTACCGGTACAGTATGATCGAGTCGTTAGATGACGATTCTGATCTTCAACAACGAGGAACTCCTGGAAACCAGGTAGACGATAGAAAACTGGCGATTCCAAATCGACGAAGTCACTCGGGATTGAAGTAGGTAAATGTCTTCTTCGCAGTGAAAAGTTGCAAAAGTAAATTTTACTGAGATTGGGATGAAACTTAGGGACGACATGTGCTCCGGTAATGGCGATCGGCAAATAGGAGGACGACGAGGTAGAAACTCCCATAGTTGAGAAAAACTGATTAAGGGGGCAGCACCTTACGGGTCGCTTGTCGAATGTCATTGTGATTGGCTGGGCACCGTAAACCGCGGTACTTTTTAAAAGCTTCATGGCACAACTGGCAGGAAGAACCCAGACACAAAAGTGACCAAAAGAAACAATATTACTCACTTTTTTACAATACGATTCTACCTACTAGTTTATCTAGCATTATTAGTCTTCATTTTCTCTTATTTAGTTTCAAGATTTGAATCACATTATTCGAGTAGCCATTTCGCTGGATCGTTTTGTGTGGTGGTGCTAGAACTCTGTCTGTTGTCGGAGTTGTTTTCGCGTCGTTTTTTTTTTTTTGTCGTATGACGTCAACAATATTCCTCGATTTTCGCGGTGTTTTGTAACAGAGGCTTCACTTGTTTAGGCATTTTCTCCTACGGTAATTTTTTCCCCTTGGTTATTCCTAGTGTTAAACGTTATTCTAGGGCCCTATTATAGGCTTTGACTTGAAATTCAAGAATCTAAAATTGAGGCAAATTCCCCATTATAGAGAAAACTTCCTTTACGCTAATTTGTTCAAGTTATTCGTGTATATTTCCAGTTGATCAACTTGGCTGTAAAAGCTTTTTCGGACTTTGCAAGATTAGCGCTGGATGAGAACCGGTGGTTGACAGTGTCACTGGCAACGTCTGGGATGGAACTGACGGACACTCTGGAGCTGAAGGCTTCTTCACAACCTCAACTACTCAATTTGCCTTCCCTCCCCACCAAAGTGTTCGTTTACGCCACAGGAGGAGGTTGCGCCACAGTTCAGGTGAACAAATATTTTAGTGAAATTGAAAGCACGATTCAATAAGGCAACTAAAAATTGCTGCAAATGACTACTATGGTCTGTTATTTGTCTATATTACCCTGAGTGGTATCATTCGATTCTAAAAAATCGCTATCCAAGAATGGGGTATTTAAGTCAATTTTTTTTTCTTTTTTTTTTTTCAAAAGAGTATGGCTCAGGAATAACGGTAATCGGGTCTGTTCGTCGAGAAAATGTTTTTAAAAAATCAGAGAAGCTATGGAAAGTTGAAGATTTGAACGGTGTGACGTAGCTAGCCAACTGTCTTTGAAAAAAGTATCCATGCACAGAAACCCTTGGAGGACCTCTTGGATACTACAAAATACTACTCACACACTCGCGCGGTGTAGTGTGTGTGCATTTAAAGCGGCCCGCCTTTTTCAAACGTGTGATCTCTTTAATTAATTTTTCTACCACATGTTATAGTATCATTGGGCTTAAAGTTGTAGTATATCGGTTTTCAAGGGTGCTGAATCCAAATTTGAGGTCAAAAACCTGAATTTCCGACCCACCGAAATACCCCATTGGGGGAGCCTCCATTACGAAATTTAGTTCTTTGTTATCAGTATTAAATCACTACATTTTGCGCAATCCTTTGAGGATCTTTCAGGGTGTCCCATGTTAAGGGTTATAATCAAACAACGTTTTACAATCAAACTTAGGGAAGAAATTTTTGTTTAAACGCGGTAAGTAAATGTGAATTTTTCAACGAGAAGCTCCGGCGTTTTTTCGGTTCTCGTTGAAAAATTCACATTTACTTACCACGTTTAAACAAAACTTTCTTCCCTAAGTTTGATTGTAAAACGTTGTTTGATTATACCATTGAAAAGCTGAGATCTTTCGCGGTTAACATGGGACACCATGAAAGATCCTCAAAGGATTGCGCAAAATGTAGTGATTTAACCCTTTCCCCCCGACGGACGCCTAAAGGCGTCTGGGGAGAAACGTTTTGAGGTCCCTATGGACGGCTTTTGGCGTCTGCCTCCCAATGTTTCCCCCGTCCCTACGGACGCCTTTTGCCGTTTCGTACTTTTTCGTGCTTCTGATGCGATCTGTGGGCATATTTCTGAACTAATCACTTCCATTCCATTATGGTAACATTGTACCTTTCATTTTCACCGTCCTCAACAGATTTCAGGGCAGTAGCGATATTGTGTTGGGCGAGAGAAAGTGAGACAAAATTGACCTCTCGGTAAGAGCCTTTTACTTACCATTCAAGGAGGATTTATTTTTATCACGTAGGTACACGTTTCTGGAATGTGTTCGGTCCAGTTGGAGTTTTATGATAATTTTTATCTTTAGGGATTACAGCCTATTTATTACAAAAATCTGGTATCAGAATTATTCTGGTATGGTGGAATGCAATATATTTCTATATAATAAAGTATATAAATCTTACTCAGTCATGAAAAAATCTTCATAATAATACATGAACAATAGGGTAACATGTATCAAACACAAAAATCATTCAGTTGAGAAATAATGTTGAGTGAAAGTGGGCGAAAATAAAAGAGGAAGACAACGAGAGTCAGCGGGGGCGGCCTGGAAAATTCCTTCGGTACGGGGTTGACAGGCAGTTGGCTCAAGCGCCTGGAAGGTGACCTTGCGGCAGGAGGCCGCCCGTCGGGGAGAAAGGGTTAATACTGATAACAAAGAACTAAATTTCGTAATGGAGGCTCCCCCAATGAGGAATTTCACCGATTTCTGTTTGCATTTTTCCTGAATAATTAATGGTGTGGGATAGATGAAAATCGGGCTGATTTCGGAAAATAAGTCTCCTGTTATTTTTGGGAGACAGTCAAAATTTTTAATTACAAAACTAACCGGGAAAACAGACGTCCAGTTGGAACGCTCGCTGATTGGGCTGTTCGGATCGCCGTCTCCTCCCAGTGTTGCCCATTGGGACGACGAAATCGTGTTTTCTAAGAGAAAAGTTATCAAACAAAAACAGGGGAAACCTAATTTTCCCCATCTCGCTTTTTCTATTTTTTTCTTCAGTTTTTCGATTTCGAACTTCACTGTTTCATGAAATTTTGCATCTGGGGACTATAGATTTCTCGATCTCAGCGCTTCAAGCGGCCATAAATGAACTATTCCAGCATGACGTTATTTTCCCGGTTTTTTTAAACATTCGTATTTTCTACACTGTTTTGTTTATTCGTAAATTAGGAAGTTCGGGCTGAAAGTTTGCCTTAGGGGGTTTTTAGAGGTGCTGAATCCGATTTTGGGGTCAAAAATAGGAAATTCCGACATGGTGAAATTCCTCATTCTTGGATAGCGATTTTTTAGAATCGAATGATACCACTCAGGGTAATATAGACAAATAACAGACCATAGCAGTCGGATCGTACTTCCACCCGTTCCGCTGTTTGGATCATTTTGGAGTAGGAACTGGTAGGAACTCACTGAGGAATTGTGCTAGATTTTAATTAGTCAAACTCAAATCAACGCTACATCGACCATTCCGGTCTCAAAATGTTTCTATGTCCCAGCTAACAAATTTAACATCACCAATGAAGATGTATGTAGCAAAATATGTCATTTAACAATATGACGAAAAATGGAATTATTACTGCTTATGGAGAATTTTTCTGTTCGATTTTTAGATCTAATTAAATCTATCAAATTCGTGATTGTTGCATTTTGTAACTTCTCAGGGGAGAATCAGTTATGCCACGTACTCAACTGCTAAGAGCAGCTCTCATTTGGATTTGTGGGCTGGCGTTATGGACGAAGTGATGCCCAAGAGAAACTCCATTCAGGAACTCGAAGGAAAACTTCCTCTATTGTGGCTTAGAACATGCTTCAGGTATGTTAGAGTGGACAATCAGCTCTTTGCATGAGTAGGAATCTCTTATTTCAAGTAGGTAAGTTTTAGTTGTAGATGGGTCCTTGGTTGGCGGTTTCATCAAGGCCCAATAATAAATTATTACTCATTTCTGAAAAGTGACAAGCACTGGTCAGCAATGACCAGTCTTATCTCGAGTCCGATCCTGCAGTCTAGACACATTGGTTAAGGGGGTCTTCCTCGTTGCCGGTTAGTCAAATCTCTAACGCAACAGTGCTCCCCCCAATTGGCAACATTGCTACCCCCCATGTGGCAACATTGCTCCCCCCATGTGGCAACATTGCCACCCACCACCCACAGCGCCGCCCTTATTCCCCAGCCTTTTCATAGCTGGCCTGTTTTCATCAACAGTTTTTCCTAGTTTTCTCAGGAATCATCCAATTTTCATGTTTTTTGTGGCATTCTTCTTATTTTTATAATCTCTACCCCCATGAACTTGTTTAATTCCAAAATTAAATAAAAGGTAGAGATTTGTATCTGAATTTGGAAATCTCAAGGATTTTCGAAATTCATTAGTGCATCTACCTAAGGAATTGAAAAAACTAAAAGATTGCCGCAAGAATAATAAAATCGACCTATGATTGCCCAAGAAAAATGGGAAATTGTTGTTACGACTGATTCTCCAATACAGTACGTAGATAATAATTTCAATTCGATTTTCGGATCAGGTCTCTAGTTTTTGATTGGTTGCTATTTTGTGGATCAGTTATTCCAATGGCATTCAGTTTCTCTGGAGAAATCAAAAGTCTCAACATACTCCTCACAACTCCAAGGGAGGTTCACACATTCTATCACATTCATATGACATCGATGACTAGTTTGGGGACACAGGTTATTTGGGAACAATGGTCCTTACTCTTGTAATACTAACCCGATCATCAAGTACGGAAGATAGTTAGTTTGTGTCTACAGATGGGCACAGCAGCGACTTCAATGCGTACTTACCTACCTATATATCTAGGACCCATCTGAATTTGCTATGATTGTTATTTTTCTCTTTTTGGTGTGTGCCGACATCAGTTTTGAGGTCGGTCCGTTTTTTTTGTTGAAAATGTTTTTATTTTATTATTTTTTAATTTTATATTATTTTTATTTTTCATTTTATAGTGATCCTCAATTTAAATCTGAAATTAATTTCCCCTCAGTTTTCGTAATGTAGATCCGTTTCTATGACGAGAAAGCTACGTGCTGCATCCACTTGGTAGACCCTCTCATCACCTAACTGTACTATATCCTTCATATTTTTGATAGAAAAACTCACTTACTTCAACATTGATGAACTAGTTTGATTAGGCTCATGTAGGTTCTGTGCGAATTACCGACTATAATTTCTCCCTTTCTTACCCCCGCAGCACCTTCTAGTTATCGGAATCCCCATCATATAGCATCTCATTTTAATGCTCACAATCAGACCTTTAATTTGAATTTACAAAAACAGTCCGCGAACGACTCGGTCGGAAGTTACAGGGGAAGTTAAGTGAATATGGACCCAACTTCCCGAAATCAGAAACTACGTTTTAACATTTTCATGTCTTTGCCCTGGCACATTGCACAAAAAACTGTCACGAAATTGCGTAACGAAATTGTGTTACAGTGCCTTTATAATGATTTCCGCTTACAACGACCCCGTTGTTAGGTTTGTTCCTTTTCTACACTTTTTAACCCACAAAAATCGTTCACCACTCGTTGGAAAGCTCTCGATTTAACGAACATTTTCATGTTCTCCATAACATATTGACTATACGAATAGCGGAGCTATGGGCATAACTGTTCTCATATTTTGTTTACAAACTAATGATCGTGAGTGTAGAAGATAATTTATGACGTCACAGTGGGCTGGAGGTAGGGATGTCCCAAAAGTATCGATACTTCTTGAAAGAGTATCGATACATATCGATACTTTTGACATTTTTGCGATGATTTCTTGATAAAATAAAGCACTATGACGAAGTGGGGAGTTGACACAACTAGCTTATGACGTTTTGGGGTATTGTTTTTGAGATAAGGTTACTGAAAAACTTGACACAGAGAGACTTTTTTCTTGAAAATTCGCTAATTGGAGGGAAAAAAATCAGAACAAAACGCTTAGAACGAACAAACAACAACGATTTAGAACGAATGACACCAATTTTGCGTCAAAAACAAAAATTGATGTTTATTTCTGCACCCGAACCCAAAGCTGCACCTCCTCCTCAGATGGTTCGGAATTTTCATGCACTCGGTGCAGAAATTTCATGTACCCATCGGGCTTGGAACACATACCTAGCGATAGTAAAAGTTTAAATCCTTGTAAGTCCGAAAATAGAAATTTTTCAGGGGACGAAAAAAGAACTAGTTTTAACTATGTTCACAAATTTTCGACACTTTTAACAAAGCAAAATCAAATCCATTTGAAATGGGACCACCACGGATACTTGATATTGAAATGCTGAAAATGGATGTTTGACTTTCAACAGGTGGAAGAGTTCACGTTCTCCAGGCATAATGCGAGTGGAAATTCATTTATTCTCAGGCTTCGAGCTGGTTGAGGTTGCTCCAAATCCCTATTCTATGGACTACGGTTCGTTTGGAGATCAGATATGGTTCGCCGTCAATAATGTAAGTTAATCAATCAGGTGGGAATGTAATTGTCACAGACGTGGAACAGCAGGAGCCATGTAACTCTCGGAGGGTACGACCTCCTATATTTTTTCAAATTACGTGTGGAAGTAAAATAAGTGTTTGAGTTATAAACGAATTTTTTTTTTAATCAGCGAACTAGAGTGGCACGTAGCTCCTGGTTTAGTTAGTGTGGTATCCATAGTGTGATAGGGTACCTACGGGGAATAAGCTGAATGAGGAATTTCACCATGTCGGAATTTCCTATTTTTTACCCCAAAATTGGATTCAGCACCTCGAAAAACCTCCTACGGCAAACTTTCAGCCCGTACTCCCTAATTTAGGAATAAACAAAACAGTGTAGAAAACATGAACGTTTAAAAACCGGGAGGATGACGTCATCCTGGAATAGTTCATTTATGGCCCCTTGAAGCGCTGAGATCGTGAAATCTATAGTCCCTAGATGCAACATTTCACAAAACCAGTAAAGTTCGAAATCGGAAAACTGAAGAAAAAAATAGAGAAAGCAATATGGGGAAAATTAGGTTTCCCCTGCTTTTGTTTGATAACTTTCCTCTAAGATAACACGATTTCGTCGGACCAATGGGCAACACTGGGAGGAGACGGAGATCCGAACAGCCCAATCAGCGAACGTTCCCGCTTCACGTTGAAGAGGTCCGTTTTCCCGGTTATTTTTTGAAATCATAAATTTTGATTGTCTCCCAAAAATAACAGGAGACTTATTTTCCGAAATCAACCCGATTTTCACCTATCCCACACCATTAACACCTTCAGACCGGGGCTCAAAACCCAGATTGTCCCCAGGACCTAGGAAAATTTTGGAACTTCACAGCAAAACAGTCGCACTGATGAGAAGCCGGCATTTTTGCGTGATAACATGCTCTGATATCCGAAACCGAAAGGTTGGGACGATAAGGTGGGTTCATTCCGAAGCGATTGAGATCAAAAAGAGCCCTGTTGGGGGAAAAATGAACTATCCAGAGCGTTTCGAAAAATGTTCATGGATCCACCGAATCATGATTTCATGGATCCACCGTGGAAGCAGCCGTACCAGGCGAAGGTTTCGCGTGGATCCAGGGTGGAAGCAGCGGGTCTGAATGTGTTAACTATTCAGGAAAAATGCAAACTCATTATTGAAATTATATACATATACAGGGTGTCCAAGTAACTACGCTCCCCCCAATTATTTTCTTTAATTGTGTGAGAAAAAAAATCGGACAAAGGCTATTCTTCATAATTTTTTGCGTAGAATTCAAAAATGACAAAATTGCGCAGCACGCAATTGCGCAATCGTCCGCAACCATTATCAACTTTGTTTTTTCAAATGGGAACCCCAAAATTCTACGTCAAATTTTATGAACATTTTACTTCGGCAACTTTTTTTTTGGACGCGCACAACCCGCTCAGCGAGCGCTCAAAGATGCGCAACCCAGGGATTGTGCTATAGTTGAGATGAAGGTAGAACTCAAGTGTGGCACATCACTTAGCAGTGTTTTTCCACGCTGAATTGCGTGGTGGTGTTTCTTTCTTGATTTGATTTGATTTTACTTCATTTACAGCCAAAAAAGCCAATTTTTGAGGTGGAAATCATCGATTTTCTTATGAAGGGTAATGAATCAAACCCAAAGAAGAGTAAATAAACTGTAACATTTATAAAATTGTGTCAGAGGAGAAATAATTCGTGAAGGAAACCATACCCGGAAAAGATTCCACGGAAATTCGATGATTTCCACCTCAAAAATTGGCTTTTTTGGCTGTAAATGAGGTAAAATGAAATCAAATCAAGAAAGAAACACCACCACGCGATTCAGCCTGGAAAAACACTGCTAAGTGATGTGCCACACTTGAGGTCTACCTTCATCTCAACTATGGCGCAGTCCCTGGGTTGCGCATCTTTGAGCGCTCGCTGAGCGGGTTGTGCGCGTCCAAAAAAAAAGTTGCCGAAGTAAAATGTTCATAAAATTTGACGTAGAATTTGAATCTGCAATGAAAAATGGGGGTTCCCATTTGAAAAAACAAAGTTGATAATGGTTGCGCACGATTGCGTGCTGCGCAATTTTGTCATTTTTGAATTCTACACAAAAAATTATGAAGAATAGCCTTTGTCCGATTTTTTTTCTCACACAATTAAAGAAAATAAGTGGGGGGAGCGTAGTTACTTGGACACCCTGTATATGTGCCCCCCCCCCCCCCCCACCACCACAGATTGTAGAGGCCTATCCCGAGTAGGGATCGTCATGCCAAGCACCCTGGAAGAAGAGTGAGGGCCCTGGGTTCTCCCTAGATACTTCTTCAATCACCAGTCGGGTTCAGGACGCAAGGGGAGTTACGGTTGTCTTGTGCTATCTAGAGCTATGTAATTGATTTATAATCCGTTTTGAGCCAAGTTATTGTAGAATACAATTGTTTCTTTATATCCGAGTGATTTATGATCCTGACAACCAACTGGAAGAAGAGGAAATACTGGAGAGTGGAATAAGAGGTATCCCATCTCCATCATATACGTTGCACCTCTGGTTGCTGGAATCCGCAATCAGAGGTAACATACTAGGAATACCGCGCTGCAGTAACCTCGTCCAGTTTTTTTCTGCTGCAACCTGTCGCGTGTTTTCAAAAGGCTGCATCCCCACTTGCGACGCAGTTTGGAGGGGAACTCAAACAATCTAGTGTCTAGAAGAAGAAAAATAGTTTTATTCAAGAAAATAAATAGGTACAACTTCTATAATACGTGAAAAAAAAACAATAGTATTTGGCGAATTGCGCCATGAATCCGGTTCTGCCGGCATAGAATAGAATACTTTTTTAGAAAACACCACAATAGAATATTTTGTACTGAATACATATTTGTACTGAATACACCACAATAGAATATTTTGTTGAAAAAAAAGTAAAATAAAATGAAATTAAATAATAATAATAATTTACAACAATTTTGTATGAAGATTAATTGTTTTGCTTACTTCAATTTACTTAAATTTAATAACTTGGTTTTTTCATTAAATCTTCTTTGACCTTTTCGTTAAGTAGGATGACCTACTTCAATGTACTTCAGATATTTTTAACAATTTGACTATTTTTCACTATCCATACTAGGTAATCCGAAATGATAATAAAACTGATCATGAATCAACGGTAAACACTACAAAGTAGGAAGGTACTCGTTTCACAAACCAACAATTCCATTGCAGAAAATAAAAAAATTAAAATAAAAAACAGCAACTACTAGTTGAAATGCGCCACCAAAAAGTTTCTATAAGCTTTAGCATCTCTTACAAATTTATAAAAAGTCGTAATTTGTGTTGATTCGTTTACTATACTGATTAATTCTGGACCATCGAAAAAACTTTTTCCATAATATTTCGATCTAAATTCAGACAGTATTGGACACTTACAAAGAAAGTGATAAATATCTTCGTTTTGACCAGTGTTGCACATTGAACATTTTGCCTCTTGAGTGTTCATATTCCAAATCTTACAATTCAAGTACAATTGCTCACATCGAGTCTTCAGTACCAATTTAGCCGCAAACTGCCTCAACTAGTAGAGTATTTTTGTACTTGCCGTTTCGTTTCACACGTATCTACTCCCACACGCGAAAAGTTCCTTGACGCCAAAAGCCAACTTTAGGCGTTTGAAAAAATCCGCTGTCTACGCGAGGGTGCGCTACGTGAGGATAACCTCTGAGTAGATGGAGTTGTTTTTCTTCTTCCATGGAATACCCAAAGCAGAAAACAGCGAGTTTAAGGTTGAACAGAGAAGACTATTTGCTTGTACCTACCACTATCTATCCACTTAGTCATTAATATTGAAGTTATTTTAAATCAATTCTCATTATTGTTTCATTTACTATGGGTTCCAATTTTTCTCCAATAGGTTTTGCTATCATTTGTTAGGTAGGTACCTACTATCATACTTCTTTATTCATTTTACTGATATTTATATATGTTACAACCGGGTAAAGACAAAATAAACACGACAACTCTTCTCAAATTCGCACAAAATAATATTTCACTTAAACCGAAATTTGAGAGCCAAAACAATAAAACTGGGAAAGTAACAGCAAATCGTCCTTATTCAGGTCTACCAAAACCAGGACTGCAACATGCCCTAAAATCGGTAAATTACCGTCAAAACCCACAACAATATATATGCAGTTGATTATTGATAACTATTAAATAATATCTATACTAAAATATCAATAATAATAAAAAATAATTAGGTAATAAAAAATTAGGTAATACATTTAAAAAAATAAATAACCATAACGTAGTAGGGATTTCTTATAATATTTATAAGAAATCGAAAAATATAAATAATAATAAAATAATAAAACCTTCGCAAAATTTGGTCTGTAAGGGAGTACTAGATTGTTTAAGTGGTTATTTTGAATCCTCAAGTCAGATTTGGTATATCCTGGGGTTTGACAATGACTTCCTCTTCTACCATTGAAATTTCTGAAATGGGGTGCTTTTTCACTAGCAGAAACCTTAAATAATCATCGAATACTTGCTCAGTTCCTTCTCAGTGGAGGAACTCTGCCAGATGAACTCACCTCATGGACTCCATCCATTCTTCCATAACTTTATCATGATACTTGGAACGTGAAAAAGAAAAAATTAATATCCTATCTGGAAGGGGAACTAAATTTGAAATAGACAAGGAGTAAACACCCAACAAAGTAACCTTGCCAACTTAACTTATAAGCATCACGTTAACGTCACTTCAGGAGTTCACTTTTCACGATTTTTCGGAGGATATCTGAAAAAAATGACGTGGAAAGTTAGCATCTACGAGTGCTCGCGCTAGCTGCTCTTTTTCACGTTTCGCGTTTAGTCAACACGGGAAGTACAAAAATACTCTAGTGTCTAGTGACACATTAGTCGGCAGAACCTCACGAACCTGTTCACTGTTGATCATTCACAAGTCATTCTTCGTGACTTAGCACTTCCCGCAGATGATAAAACGAGGGGATAGTCATCATAAAGTACGCGTAAAATTTATCACTGTACTTGATGGCTTTATAAAAAGCATGAAATGTATGCCTTGGGTGCACAGAATACCGACGACGTGAAGACTCTGAGATCATGGATGAAGTGAGCTAGCTCCATTTTGGTTTATTATTGTCAATAATGAACCTTTGGAATCGACCAAGAAAAAAAATTTTTAACATCCCCTCAATCGAATAAAAATTTGGACGGCCGAACGCGGCACTTTCCCCACTTAGCATTGACTGATTTTGATGAAATTTGGTATGTGGGCTCCATTTGGGGTCTAGTTGTGCCCCGAAGATTTTGGTTGATGTAGGTCACTTCTAAGGGTTCCAAAATGAATTTTGAGTTTTGAAAAGCCCTAACTCAAAAAATTTTGACATAAAGGTATTGTTTTTCCATAAATTTGAGAAAGTATAGAATTTTTTGAGACCATGCGGAGCTCTGTAGGACAAACCGTTCGCTCCCTACGAGAATTTAAGGGTTGGACATACGATAAATCAGAAACACGAGTGTGAATTGCAAAAGAGGCCTAATCTCCGTTCAAATTTTAGCTGACCAAAATGCGATCGATGTTTTTCTTCATGTTGGATGGTTGTTGGCTCTGCAGACGAGTGATCAATATAGAAAAATAAAAAAATCATAAACCATTGTGTATTAATTTGCAGCGTTTTTTAACTGAACTTAAAAGAGACCCATCTCGGGATTCCACCCACCAACTTCTTTCCCTTCTGCGGTTTTCTGCACAGACCCCGCTCTTTTGTGGCTGCAGATAATTGGAAACTGGAGCCATATAGTATGGCATTGTACTTAGAGCAATACTACGTTGGAGCCTCCCCTAATGAGGAATTTCACCACATCGGAATTTCCTATTTTTGACCCCAAAATCGGATTCAGCACCTCGAAAAACCCCCTAAGGCAAACTTTCAGCCCGAACTTCCTAATTTACAAATAAACAAAACAGTGTAGAAAATACGAATGTTTAAAAAAACCGGGAAAATGACGTCATCCCGGAATAGTTCATTTATGGCTGCTTGAAGCGCTGAGATCGAGAAATCTATAGTCCCTAGATGCAAAATTTCACGAAAAAAGTAAAGTTCGAAATCGTAAAACTGAAGAAAAAAATTGAAAAAGCAAGATGGGGAAAATTAGGTTTCCTCTGTTTTTGTTTGATAACTTTTCTCTTAGAAAACACGATTTTGTCGTCCCAATGGGCAACACTGGGAGGAGACGGCGATCCAAACAGTTTTCCCGGTTAGTTTTGAAATCAAAAATTTTGATTGTCTCACAAAAATAACAGGAGACTTATTTTCCGAAATCAGCCCGATTTTCATCTATCCCGACCATTAACTATTCAGGAAAAATGCAAACAGAATGCGGTGAAATTCCTCATTGTAAGATAGTTGATTGTTGTATCCCGTATTTATTTCGACTACGTTATTTACCTTCAGTTAAACCATGAATGGTGTGGAATTGTTATACTTATTCTATACAGGGTGTAAGCCTAACTGGTCTGCCATACGGTACCAGTCGATTCTACAACTAATTTGCAACAAAAAATGTCTCATAGCAATTTTTTTTAAACCCTTCGTTTTCGAGTTATTTTAACTTTAAATTTTTTTTCGTGATTTTGACCTTATGTCATTAAATCGGTCATAACCCCTTTAATTTGCTGTGTAAATTACAATGTGAGGATTCCGTTGGAAAGAGCATTAAATTTCATATCGGATAGATGCCTTAACTTCTTTTTGAGTCAAGGTTGGAGACATGAAAACGTCCTCTAAAAAGAAAATTTTACGTAATTTTGGAAACATCGCATTTTTTCAATCTCAAATTGAACTACGAGAACCCATACTTTTTCAAGATGCAAGAACAGTGAAAACTGCGCCAGAATCTCAGATTCCCAATGGTATAATCAAAACATATTCTACAACCGTATTTAGGGGAGAAATTCGTGTTTGAACGCGGAAAAACGTGCATTTTTTCAACGAAATCGGCGCTTCGCCTAGTCGATCTGAGGGGTCGGACGATAGCAGTGGGTGGGCGGGCGGCGAAGTAGACCGCGAGGCCTCCGGAAACAGGAGGCCAGAGCGCCGATTTCGTTGATAAAATGCACGTTTTTCCGCGTTCAAACACGAATTTCTCCCCTAAATGCGGTTGTAGAATATGTTTTGATTATACCATTGGAAAGCTGAGATTCTGCCGCAGTCTTCACTGTTCTTGCATTTTGAAAAAGTATGGGTTCTCGTAGTTCAATTTGAGATTGAAAAAATGCGATGTTTCCAAAATTACGTAAAATTCTCGTTTTAGAGGACGTTTTCACGTCTCAACCCTTGATTTAAAAAAAAGTTGAGGCATCTATACGATAGGAAATTTAATGTTCTTTCAAACGGTATCCTTAAATTGTAATTTACACAGCAAATTGGAGGAGTTATGACCGATTTAATGACATAAGGTCAAAATCACGAAAAAAAAGTTTAAAGTTAAAATAACTCGGAAACGAAGGGTTTAAAAAAAAATCGCTAATAGACATTTTTTGTTGTAAATTAGTTGTAGAATCGACTGGTACCGTATGGCAGACCAGCTAGGCTTGCACCCTGTATAGAATAAGTACAACGATTCCTTACCATTCATGGTAGAGAGGTTCTCCAGATTCCTCTTCTTCAAAATGTTTTTAAGTTGGTTTATTTTTATTTCCACTAAAATGTTTAAACTTAGCTTCATCTTGACTATCTTCAACATTTTCTATCTTCAACATTTTCCTCTAGAAGGCGTAGTACCTACCTTGATTAGGTGATTTCTTTTGCATGAGTTGTAGGCAACGTCCTTGTGCTAGCAAGGTGACAGGGGAGGTCTGCCACAGATCTCGCTGACACCATGAAACTCCTAAGGAGTCAGTGTGAGGCAGACTCCTTTGCCTGTTGCATTTATTGAGTTTGTCAATCTCTCTGTTGCATTTATTGAGTTTGTCTATTTATTCACTTTTGTTCCATCTTCTTCAAACAGTTTACAATTTTCCGAACTGACCAAAATCATCATTAAATGTTGGATTTTGCAATGTTCAGTTTAGTTTGCGAAATAATTTAGAGGTTTTCAGCGAAGACTCATTAGGCATCAATACCCCCTCTCCCGACCAGAAATCGTATCTAAAACTACCTGCAGATCACTGTAGTTGCAACATTTGGCTATGTTTATGGTATAATTTACAACTCCTCAGGTGAATGGCTACCTACGTAATCAACGTTCTGCTCCAATGGTGCTTCTGGAATATGCATGTTTATAAGATACTAGCTGAAAAGCCTACTAAAAGCGGGCAGAAACGATTCCTCCCCGTGACCCACTCCCTCCAACTCCTCCCGCCTCCGATTCCTCTGACTATCCTCGCCTCCCACTCCCTCCGACTATCCTCGCCTCCCACTCCCTCCGACTATCCTCGCCTCCCACTCCCTCCGACTATCCTCGCCTCCCACTCCCTCCAACTCCTCCCGTCTCCGATTCCTCTGACTATCCTTGCCTCCCACTCCCTCCGACTATCCTCGCCTCCCACTCCCTCCGACTCCTCCCGGCTCGGATTCCTCCGACTATCCCGGCCTCCCACTCCCTCCAACTCCTCCCGTCTCCGATTCCTCTGACTATCCTCGCCTCCCACTCCCTCCGACTATCCTCGCCTCCCACTCCCTCCGACTCCTCCCGGCTCGGATTCCTCCGACTATCCCGGCCCTCCCACTCCCTCCAACTATCCTCGCCACCCACTCCCTCTGACTCCTCCCGTCTCCGATTCCTCTGACTATCCTCGCCTCCCACTCCCTCCGACTATCCTCGCCACCCACTCCCTCCGACTCCTCCCGCCTATGATTCCTCTGACTATCCTGGCCTCCCACTCCCTCCGACTATCCTCGCCACCCACTCCCTCCGACTCCTCCCGCCTCTGATTCCTCTGACTATCCTGGCCTCCCACTCCCTCCGACTATCCTCGCCACCCACTCCCTCCGACTCCTCTCGCCACCGACTCCTCCCGGCTCAGATTCCTCCGACTCTCCCCACTCGCACGACCCCTCTAACTCCTCCCGATCGGCAACGTGAATACGTACGTACGTACATACGGTTGGCGTTTTATGTATATAGACTAGCTGAAAAGCCTACTAAAAGTAGGCAAAAACGCTGCAAATTATTACACAACGGTTTATTATTTTTATATAGATCACTCGTCTGCAGAGTCACCAACCATACAACATGAAAAAAAACATCGATCGCATTTCGGTCAGCTAAAATTTAAACGGAGATTAGGCCTGCTTTGCGATTCACACTCGTGTTTCTGACTTATCGTATGTAAAACCTTTAAATTCTCGTAGGGAGCGAACGGTTTGTCCTACAGATCTCCGCGTGGTCTCAAAAAATTCTAAAAATTCTATAGAATCCTAAATTGAAGTAAAAACAATACCTTTATATCAAAATTTTTTTAGTTAGGGCGTTTTCAAAATTTCAAAATTCATTTTGGAACCCTTAGAACTGACCTACATGAACCAAAA